>VWZF01002532.1:1240568-1270068 GCA_013396755.1 Sclerurus mexicanus
CTCCCCTCTCTCCCCTCTCCCTCCTGCACAGCGGCTCCTCCGCAGGGAAGCAGCGGCAGCAGCCCCCGCACGGTCCCCGCACGGTCCCGGCCACCCGCGGGCGGGGTCACACCAAGCCNAGCCCGCTGTCCTTCATCCCATTCCATGCCTTGGGACTGTTGGAGGGAGTGTGTCATGTGCCCCGTCTGCCCAGCCCGCTGTCCTTCATCCCATTCCATGCCTTGGGACTGTTGGAGGGAGTGTGTCATGTGCCCCGTCTGCCCAGCCCGCTGTCCTTCATCCCATTCCATGCCTTGGGACTGTTGGAGGGAGTGTGTCATGTGCCCCGTCTGCCCAGCCCGCTGTCCTTCATCCCATTCCATGCCTTGGGACTGTTGGAGGGAGTGTGTCATGTGCCCCGTCTGCCCAGCCCGCTGTCCTTCATCCCATTCCATGCCTTGGGACTGTTGGAGGGAGTGTGTCATGTGCCCCGTCTGCCCAGCCCGCTGTCCTTCATCCCATTCCATGCCTTGGGACTGTTGGAGGGAGTGTGTCATGTGCCCCGTCTGCCCAGCCCGCTGTCCTTCATCCCATTCCATGCCTTGGGACTGTTGGAGGGAGTGTGTCATGTGCCCCGTCTGCCCAGCCCGCTGTCCTTCATCCCATTCCATGCCTTGGTACGGAGGAGAGTCACTGCACGGCCAGTGCAGCAAAATGGGTGCACCCGTCCTGGGGATGCCACTCAAGAGGTGCCACAAGGCTGTGTTGCACATACACCACTATTAACACAATATGTTGCTGGTACCAAACACACCTCGATTAGATATGTATTTAAAAAACACCCAACAATGTAAATAAGGTGTCACCCTCTCATTAGTGCAGATCCATATATTAGGCCCTGAGTTTAGCTCAATTGGTTAGAGCATGGTGCTCATAACACCAAGGTTGTGGGTTCAGTCTCTGTATGGGCCAGTCACCTACCAGCTGGACTCTGATGATCCTTGTGGGTCCCTTCCAACTCTGGATGTTCTGTGAAATGACTTGGAGGAGGGCCAGCCTACTCTGGAGCCCCGCAGGCTTTAACAAGCCAGAGCTAATAAGCCAGGCTGGGTGGAAGTTCACTCCTCACAGAGCCACTCCAGCAGCAGTTCTGGAAATGACGTGTACCTGCACTCCAGAAGGTTCAGCAGAAGCCAGCTCTGGTCCAAGCTGGCTCTCTGGCCTGTGCTGGTAGCCACGCCAGCACATGCCTGTGACCCAGCAGACCTCAAGGAACCACTTATTCCCTTGGTCACCACAAAGCTGAGCCAACCTGGCCCATTTGGCTTCAGTGGAGGGGCAAAAGAAACGCTACCAAATAGCATCACAGATGAAAAAATACGTGGGAGTTGCACAGAAAGGTGTAGCCTCAAAGTGAAATACCCTTTTTGGAGCAGTAATGCACTGTAATACGCTGTGTTTAGAGCAGAATGTTACCATCAAAGTCAAGGCTGGCCAGAGGCCACCGGGGTCGGTGGTGTGGAAGCACTGTGGGTTTCTGAAGGCATTCAGCTGGTCCTGGTTCTCTGCCTGCTCTGACTACAGCCCAAGAAACCCAGGATAGCCACTGCCAGCCACCTTTTGGGAGAGGCCAACGTGAAGAGAAATGACTCCTGTTCCTCAGGAGCAGCATCAGCCCTCACCCTTCCTCTCCTGGCACCAGCCCAGGTTTTCAGGGCATCCCCCTCATTTTCTGTCTAGACTTCCTAGTTAGTCCTGTATGTCACTCCCTCTTGGCAAAGAAAGATCGGTTCATCCCCAAATAAAATCACGGCTACAGTGTCACTTTGCTTTTCGCTTGATCCTCAAGGCTGTTGACTCAGCAGAGCTACAGCTTTCAGCCCAGTATTCAGAACATCTGCTAGCGTGGAATGCCAGTAAATAAAATGTGTATCTCATTTAGACCATTTCTTTAGTTCTGTACTTTAAATGTCCAAGAATGTGGCCTCTGTAAAAAGTGGCCTCTGTAATAAGTAGCCTCTGAACTTAGTTTGCCTGACATTTTGTTTAAGCTTACCTGGGAACACAAGATGTCACAAACATCTGGGCTGCTGTGGCTCTTGGGACCCTCAAGGACAACGTGCCTTGCAGGAGGTTTCACCACAATACTCAGTCTTGCCTGTGTTCCAAGGCCTTTGCAAGCGTTTGGTGAGCTTGCTGAATGCCATCTCCTGTGGAAGATGAAATTTCTATCAGTGTGTGACTCAGCTGCCTTTTTTTTTTTATTATTGTAGCTATTTCACATGCAGACAACAGGAATGAGAATTTAAGCCAAACTGGTTCCTTGGCAAATTCAGGTGGTGTTTTGGTGTGGTAAGAGATGGTTTATAATACGTTAGTAAGAAACTCTGCTTTCACTGTAACATTTTCATGTTTAGGAAATCTTCTCTTAAAATATGTGGCTAGAGGTAGAAAAGAAGATTAGAACAGCCTAGTCTGTGATAAAGGAAATTTTCAATTCAATGGGACTGCTGTAAAGGCCCTTATTTATTTTTCTCAGCAGTTGCATTTTGCCTTTCACTCGCTTGCCTGCAGCTTTAGTTGCTGTGGAGGTTTTCTTCTGTAAATTCTTCAAAGTGATGGATTTTCCCTTTGAAAGAATGCTTGGATGTAGAGGACTGCAGAAGTGTAACCTTTTTTATGTTTTTTCCTGGGCATGTGTGATGGTCTGAGCTTTGAAAAGACATGTGTACTGCCACCTCTTTTGTTAATTTGCATGCCAAGAGCCCGAAAATTTGCATTACTGGTTTCATACTCCCCAGCTGAAACACAAGGACAGTGATCTCTGAGTATTCACAGTTAAAGGTCATCTGAAATACATGCTCCTCTCTAGCTCAGAATAGTGAGACATCCAGCATTTTATCAATCAAAGATGCATATTTTTATGGATTAAATGCTATGGTTGTAGCAGGGAGCACTAACATACAAGGTGTTGCACGTATGTACCTTCACTAGTGCTTACAATCTAGACAGACAAAAGGCAAGAGAAAAAAACCCAACATTTTAATCTCTGTTTTAAAAACAGAAAGCCATGGCATGAAGCTGATGAAAGGAATTTGCCAGGATCACACCTCCCAGCTAACATCAGCATCTTAACCACAAGCTATTCCCCTTCTTCTTGGCTCTTATGCTTTTGATGTGTTCCAGCCTGTTAGATAGGTAAAAGTAATCATGTGTTGTTACAGCCTTGGACTGTAAAAAATTAGTGATCAAAGCCCAAGTTCTCATAGGACACTAACCCAGTAATAATCCTCTTATTTAAGAGCCCATACAGAACCACAGGTAAGTCATTGTTCCTATAAAAATCAGTAACGAAACACTTTAAATACACACCTTTAGTCTAGGGATAATGCCACTCAAATCCCAGTACAATTCCTATGAAAAAGCCATTTAGTGTGTTCACAGAAGTGAAATGATGGGGAGTAGGAGCACCAGCCTGGGACTTGGGACTCCTGAGTCTGTCAGCTTTGTGTCATCTAAGCCCACCCCAGGTACTGTGGAAGCTCACTGGGTTCCCACAGGATAAGATCTAAATGCCAGCCGTGCACTGTGAATGCGTTAAATCAAAGACTGTCTTTTACCACAAACTCATAGAAATTCTGCTAAATGAGCCCTTGATCTTAGCTGGGACTTCGAGATACCGAGTCCCCAGTGATGAAGGGCTCACTGTTCCTGGCCATGCTCTGGGGCTGTGATCCCAGCACAGGCAGCAGGAGCTGGCCCAATGCAGTTTAATTACCACTGCAATACAAGGCTGCTGAAATGCTGTGAAAGCCACGCTGCCATAATCCCACTCCTTGCCACAAGCATTTGAAAATACGAGGCTTCCTTTGCAAATGCCTTCTTTTCCGACACTCTGAAATGTCAGAGAAAGTTCAGCTCTAAAACATTAAAAGATGCCTAAAAATACTGAGTATTATTCATATTCTTAAAGAGCTAGCTTTTATTGTAAGTGAAAAATGTTTCATAATTAGAAAACAAAACATTCATGAAGAGCTACATGCAATTCATCATCTAAAGAATTTAAATCATTTAACTTCAGATAATTCAGCTTTGATCCTAAGACTGTAAGAGTCAACATTTCCTGAGGTATTTTCACAGACTTTTCAGGACAATCTCGAGTTCATTTATCTGTGTGTCTGCTGCAGGGTCTGGTAAAGCATTCTGCTGCAAAACTGATGGTTGCAATGGTAGGAGTGTTTAGAAAGCAGAAAAACAAGGATGTTAAACTAAAATAGCAATGCTTTCATTAATTTTCAGCCTCTGTTATGTGCCTTTTAGCTTTTGGCTGTAGCTAATCAATTTGAATGTTCATGTAAGTTCTGACTTCAGGCAATGAATTCTTAAAAATGTTTTATTTTGCATTTTTAAGATGTTATTGTGTAATGCATGTGCATTAAGAAAAGTTGTTGCTTTTGGGGATAGAATGCATCTTTGGAAATGATTTATTTCTCTGAAATCCAATATAATCCTTGAAAGATTAACTCTTGAGATAGCTAATAGGTTTTCTTTAGGACAGTCAGATGCTGCCATTCTTTGTTGTATTCTTTGTCATGAGAGGGATTGTTTTGCTTTTTAAATATGAAAGATTTCTTCAAAAAATATTTAGGTTTGGAAAATTAAATCAACTGCTGATCAATGGAATGAGTCAGGTATGTAATATCTTAGAAGCTGTTTCACCCATTTACCTCTCCTGTGATCTGAAAACCATTTAGACTGAAGAGAAACTTCAAACACCAAAATTTAAATGACAGTTTTAAAAGGAAAAGGACAGCTGTTCTCTAAGAATTATGTCCCCCCTGTACTTGTTGAAAGGTGAGTACCTCTCCCTCCATGGTAAGAAAGACATGGATTCCTCACTCATGGCTCATGAGTACAGCTGGTCGGATCAGTAAAGAAGAGCATGTCACAGCAGTGGTTTACATGGTTTAAGAATTTACTTCACAGTGCCTTATACTTTAGCTTAATTATTCTAAAACAACCCTCTATCAGCTGTTGTTATTGTTATCTAGCATCTCTGTCATCCTCAGAGTTGTCACTCTGTATTTCCATGGTTGGAATACATACCTCTTCAAAGCAGCGTGTATCCATGAACAGCCAGCATCCTCCATGGTCACTCGTTATTACAGTGAAACACCTTTGCAAGCATTAAGTTGAGATTTTGGTGAGCCATTGCCCCAAGATTTTACCAGTGCTCCCATCCTGCCAAAGCAACCTACTCTCCTTTAATTGGTGTGGATGTTCTCTCGGGGTAGCAGAACGTTTTAATAAGTGGCATCGTGCTACACTGTGATTCCGTCACTACCAAGTCATTACTTTGCATCATGGCACCAAAATTTTGGAATTGGCTTGTGTGCTTCAAAACAGAGGCAGGAAGATGCAATTTGATCACACTTGTTTAATCCTTGCTTTGGCAGGTGAGGCTCAGGGCAGGCCTCAGTTGTTTGTCTGCGCTCCCGAGGTCTTCCCTGAACATCTGCCAGATGTGGTGGCATTCCTCAAATTCTCTCTGCTGTTCGTGTCTCCTTGGCCTCTGAAGCTTGGCTGCGTAATTGGAAACAAACCCTTCTCTGGGTTGCCAAAAGAAGTGGGATGTGTGAACCCTCACACCACGTTCTCCTCAGCCTGTGACTGCTGTGTGAGCAGAGGATCCAGCAGGGACACCACTAACCACGGGCACTTTCATGGGGCAAAGTGGTTTTTCAGTGTCATCCAGCGCAAAGTCCATCCGAGAGGAGCCAACCTGCCCTGTTACCCACCTGTGCAGGTTTGGGCTGGGGTAGAGTTAATTTCCCCCCACCCCCAGTGGCTGGCAGGAGCTGTATTTTGGATTGGTGCTGAACACGGGGTTGATCACACAGAGATGTTTCTGTTATTGCTCAGGGGGCTCGCACAAAGCCAAGGCCTTTTCTGCTTCTCGCACTGCCACTGCTGGTGAGGAGTTTGGGGGTGCGTGGGAGGCTGGGAGGAGGCACAGCCAGGACAGGTGACCCCAGCTGACCAAGGGGACATTCCAGACCGCCTGACATCATGCTCAGTATATCAAGTGGGGGGGAGAAGGAGGAAGAGGGGGATGTTTGGAGCGATGGTGCTTGTCTTCCCGAGAAGATGACTGTGTGTTGATGGGGCTCTGCTCTGCTGGAGATGGCTGAACACCTGCCTGCCGTGGGAAGCTGTGAGTTGACTCCTTGTTTTGCTTTGTTTGTGTGCATGGCTTTTGCTTTTCCTGTTAAACCATCTTTACGTTAACCCACAAGTTTTCCAGCTTTTACCCTTCCTATTCTCTCCCCGGTCCTGTTGGTGAGCGAGTGGCTGCGTGGGGTGGGGTGAAACCACGGCAGTCCTTTTTCACCTCACAGTTTTCGAGATCTCAGATCTTTGTTTTTCTTGAATAAGACACCTTGAGAATGTCTCAAGAGAGCTGCATTCAAATGAGTTCTCCAAAACACATTTTCCTTGTCTTCTTTTATCTGAATGAAATGTGTTTTACAAGTTAGTTGTGTATACTGCAAAAGGCTGTAAAAGACTGCATATAAACATGTTTAATGAAGCTGAATACTGCAAGCATAAGCAGCAAAAATATTTTGTTTACTTAACATTTATACACACTCAAATGAAAGCTTGTTAAGTTTGGTTGGCTAAGCTTGTTTTCAAAAGGGACCTAGAAGGCTGAAAAAGTTAAATAAATCAACATATGCATAACAACAGAATCATTCATATTAGCATTCTAGTTAAGTCAATGATTAATTCTCCTCTGAGGATGAAGTGGTGGTAAAACAACTCTAGTCTAATATCTAGTAGCAATATTGCACTCAACTCAAAATTCCAGATTATATCAACACATGCTTATGTAATACAGGAGAAACTTTCAGAGCTGAAGTTTAAAGAGAAATCTGAATAACCATATGCTTACTGGAGTATTTAAATATAGATTGAAACTAGCTACTCTCCACAGCTGGCTTGTAGATATCTGCTCTGTCTGCAAATAAAGAGGTCACTAGAGTTTTCTACTGACTTCAAATGGCTGAACTGGAAGGGCAGGATAATGTCACAGCAGCAGCAGAAAGGACAAGGTCTGAAATACATTGGCTGTTGCCAGAAGTGAATATGAACTCCAGTGGGAAGATGAGAGACACTACAATGGTATCTTTTTAAAAACACGAGTAGCTTCACTGTCTTGGTAAGTCTGGATATCACGAATGTTGTACCTGAGCATTGAATACAGGTTGGTGGGGTTTTTCACCACTGATAAAGAGTTCCCCATCCCGTTTGTCAGTAAAAACTGCAGTAACACAGAGCATTGCCCAGCTGGCTGCTGTAAAACCAGCACCGGAGAGAAAACTGAAACCTTCTGCTGCAGACTGGTCTGTTCGCTCTGACACAGAAGGCAGGAAACTGAGCCCTTCCTCTTGGAGACAGCGAGAGATAATATGGGATGCCCCTTGTGGATTAAGAGGGTGATATGGAATGCCTGAGAAAAGCAACTCTTTACAGATTTTAGTTCATGGCTACAGCAAAGAGACAATTTCCTATCTTAGCAGGTCTGGAGAACAGCACTTCCAATATCCAAACCAAGAAGCTGAGGTGGCAGCCCTTATTTCCTTGCTCTGAGTCTGCCCTTAGATACGTGCACTCCAAGGTCTCGAAGAGGTTGTTGGCTTACCTCCCTCAGGCTCATCAACAGTTCTTACTCTCCCTTCTCTCCAATTTTCTTTGCAGGGGAACAGAAGTCACTGGGAATGACCATGGACACTCTTTTGGCTACAGAGATGGAATAGAAACAGGAGGAGCTGAGTTAATGGATGATCTAGTTCTTCTGGATAGGAGTTGGTGGGCAAAGATATTCTCTGCCTGGGTAAAGCCCTGAGACACCTGATCTGATCTCATAGCTGACCTTGCCTGGAGAAGAAGGCTGGACTAGAGATCTTCTGAGATCATTCTAACCTCAATTATCCAATCATCCTATGAAAATGGAGAACCTGCTTTATAGAAGCCAACACAGATGTTGGGATAGAGAAAATGGTTTCCCTTTAGAGAACCAATGACACATTTTGAAAGGGTTGTGTTCTGCCATTTATTTTAGTCTGAAGTGACTTCAACCTGATAGAGGACCTTCTGTTTTCCTACCATAACCCTATGGAGAGAGCAGTATGAATCTTTCAACACTAATGCAGCCCTACAAGATTCAGCTGAATATAACCAGGACCACATTTTAATTGGGGAAGCACAGAATAGAAGATTAAAAACATTGCTAAGAAGTTTTTACATTAACTTTGTTAATATGAAAAAGATTCTTTAAAAATGGGCATTTGCAACCTCACCTTATGTGTACATCAAAGGAAAATATATTTGCCTTGATTTTACGGTAAGTTTATATGATTACAAAGATCTTCCTGAACAGGTGAGGTAAGGGAGGGAGGGAGGGAGAGAGGGAGGGAGAGAGGTTGTGAGTTCACATTTTCCCTTTAATATTTTCCACTTCTATAATCTCTTTTATCTAAGGATTTCAAAGCACTCTATGGACATTAATGAATTAAGACTCACAGCAGTCCTGAGAGAAAAGGTAATGGTTTAAAGATTGAAATTCAAAGAGATGAGTGGATATAAATGGGAAATAGCATTCCTAAAATATCATATATATTCAGACCAGATGGAAAATCCCCTGTTTTCCTCTTCCTTTCTATCCTGTGTGCCTTCAAGGCAATTCACAGTGCTGGAAAAGATGATAAGAAGTGTTTACAACTGTTTACACACATACAGTTTGGATACAAAAACAAACCAAGGCAGAAAATATTCAAAGAGAATTTCCTGCATTTCACCTTGTGCCTGTTTCTTCCTGTCCTTTCGCTGGACACCAGTGGGAAAGATCTTGCTTTGTCTTCTCCCTACAGCCCTATGGGAATGCAGTGGTAGCAGAAATAAACAGGGCATAGATCAGATCGCGAAGTCACGGGTTGTTTTGAACATGTTAGACTTAATTTCAGCCTATAGATGTAATGGATTTTACAGAATACTTTCGTGTTGAAATGGGTTTGCTCTACAAATTGCAACGTTCGGGACTGTATGAAATCACTTAGCCAAGACAGTAGAGTTGGGGAAAGGCTCTCCTGCTCAGAATCAAACCCAGTCTCTGAACACAGAGGCCACAGCCACGGGGAAGGAGTCTTGGGGCTCACTGGAATACACAGCACACAGGACATTAAAATGCCCTTACCGCTTTAATGACCGGCTCGATTCCTGTGTCTTTGCTAACCTGACAGGTTTTGTATGTAAATAATTCCATTGCTGGTTGGCAGAACTCACGCCAAAGGATGCAATATCATGTGCAACAGTAAAACCAGCATCTTTCAGAAAGCAAGCAGAGCCTTTGATGCACAGCGACACGGAATTTCAGGAGGTCTGTGAAGTCTGGCGACTTTTCTTCCCCTTTTATGTTTCCATTGGTCACAGATACACTTTCCTCTCGAACACATTTGTAGTTCTCCGAGCTGTAAAAATTTATAAGCAGGGCCCAAAGGGAAAGTGCCTTGTACCTTCCAAGGAGAATATCTGCTGTAATCATGTAATGAGAGATCTGTCTTGATGCACAGCTTTCATTCGAGAAGAGTCAACAGTCACGTTAAGGGCATGTAATTTCCTAACTCAGAAGTTCTTGATGTCCTGGGGCATTAGGAAATGAACCTCTTTGCAATTCGATTTTTTTTCCAAACTGTTCTTTTTTATTCATGCTCTGAACAAAGCAAGAAACTGAGAAGTGTCTGCTTACAGAGAAAATAGCTTCGCATCAATGAAAAAAACCTGTAATTACACGTGGAGGCTCATTTCATGCTCTATAAAAAGCAAACAAGACCTGAGTGATAATACATGCATATTAGCCCTTTTTTTTACAATTATAATAACAAAACTTCAAGGTGAACATCTTGGAGCAAGTTTCCTGTAGGAGAGCACTATTCCAAGTGTTCAAATATAAGAGCTCCTGAGCCACTTTGGCCAGCAACCACTGGGGGCAAAAGTGCAGCATCATTTAAAGGCCGTCCTCCCCTATGCTTGGTGCTGCAGCACATCCCCACCTCCACAGAGAGGGGATGGCAAGCTGCAAAGATGTGCAGCCCCCAAATCAACATCACTACGCAGATAAACCAGGAATGGCAGTAGTGCAGCAAGCCAGCTGCATCTCTCCCTCTGAAACTGCTCTGAAGTCTCAGAAAGTAAAATCAGATGTACCAAGTCATGCCAAAACCCAGTTTTGTTCAATCTCCTACCCCTAAGAGGGCTCAGTAACCAAAGTCTGCGAGAAGATACAACAAACCAAACAGAGTTACATTTATGGACTGTATAGTCCCAGCCTCCAGCAATTTGTGGCTCCTAGCCTGAGCCAGGCAATGCCTCTTGTTCTTGTATTAGAAAGGAGAGTAAATGAATACTCCCGAGTCTTCTTCTGAAAATAAACAGCTGGGCATCATAGGCACTCAGGCATCCCACACAATTTCCTCATCTTGTTTCCATTAAAATAGGTAAAAATATGTATGAATTCCCACATTGCTGCAGGGAGAAGACAAAGAAAGATCCTTCTCACTGACGTCCAGTGAAAGGACAGGAAGAAATAGAATAGACAGGAAAGAAATGTGGGAAATTCTCTTTAAATATTTTCTATCTTGGTTTGGTTTTTGGACTTTCTTTTGGTGTTTGTTTTGGGGTTTTTTTTACTTTGAGGTGATCAGATGCTGGAGAAGGTTGCTGGTCAAGGTTGTGTTGGCTCCACCCTTGGAGAAAATCCTGGACAACCTGCTGTGGCTGACTCTGGTTGAGCAGGGGGCTGAGCCAGATGAACCCCAGAGACTCCTTCCAACCTCAGCTACTCTGTGATTGTGGGAAATACGAGTAGTGGGTTGCAAAAGATCCAGATCCAAAGGGTTTGTATTGTTTCTGTCTTGAAGCAAAGCTTGAAACTTCAACTTCTACAGCCCAGACTCATGTTCTGTATCAATTACAGCTGTTAGGCCAGAAAGTCACATTCCTTTGGTCATTCCCCACAGCTTCACAGTTAGGAAATTCCCTCAATATGTGAATGAGACAATTATCTGGTATATTCATCTTTGGTTGTCTTGTGTGAGCAAGACCTTTGAAACAGAGACTGTCCCAGCAAAACCTTACCTTTTTTTTTAAACCTTTAGGGTAGCAGGTGCTTTTGGTGTAGAAGTTTGTCATCAACAGAACCTGAATTTTGCAGCTCCAAAGCACAGGCAAAAACCTGAACTAACAGTTTCAATGACTGGTCATATATATATAAGATCAAAACAATGTCTCTGGTCCTGCACTGTATAGATTGTAAGTAGGCAAAAGAACACATTGCATCTCATAGAGAAGGAAAGAAATGGAAGCATTCGAGAGATCTGCAAAATTCAACCCCCAAACTGGGCTTCATCACAAAAATCTTCTCGTGGATTTGCTTGTATTACTCACTCAGAGTTCTATCATAATTTAATTATTTCTATAACACTATTAAGTACTAATTCAAATGCTAGTTCTAAAATACAACTGGTACAAGTTCCTCTGCTGTCTTGGGTGCCCCAAGCTGACCAAGCAAACTCAAGACAGCAAGAGGAAGGCTGAGATTAAAATTCTGGTGGTTCTTGTTCCAAGCAGAGGCATTCAGTGTCTCAGTGAGGGCTGCAGCCCGGCCACTGGATAACTGTGTGACCCCACAGTGGCACGTACAAATAACAGCCATTTGAGGTGCACGTCCAAGACAGTTCTAATGAGATTTACAAAAACCCTATGAGGAATAAATGAAACGTGTTTGTTCCCAAGACAGGTGCCCAGAATATTGGGTTGCCTTCTTGTTCACTGCTGCTGCTGTCCAATCCACCTGCTGCAGTCTCTCCCTATTTTGTAAACCATAAAACTATCAAAAATTGCTTGTTATCACATCTTGTCCTAGTTAAACACCATACAATTAGATTTTCATTTCAGCTAGCAGGAACTTTCTTTGTTTGTTAGTAGCTGCTCCCACGCTGATTTAATCAGTTCAAGCAGTTACAGAAAATTAAAATCCATCCCAACATTAACCATAATTTACTGAAGTGCCAAACAAACCCAATGCATTTATTTTACACTGGCAGTCCTAACATGTGACACTTTTAAACACATAAAACATTTTCAGGGGAGGGGGAAGGCGGGTGAAGGGCAGTGGCAGAAGAACCACAGCAGAGAAGGCTGTACCCAAAACACCTCTGCATATAAAATAGTTGTTACCATGAGTGCTGAATGAACCAGGCAAGAAAGAGCGTGAGAAAACAGAGCAGGAGCCAGAGCATGAGCTGGCCCTGCCTCTGTGCAGGGCTGAGTTGCTGTGGATGGGCCAAAATTGGCATCAGTTTGGTGGCCACAGGCACCTCAGGTGAACATCTCCCTGCCTTATTAAAAACTCTGAGAATGAAGCTGAAGAAGAGTAGAAACAAAACCTAAAGAACCAACATCTAAGGTAACCACAACTGGATGGCATTTATTTTGGCTAAGTTCTTCTTCACATTGAATGTCTCCTAGACTTTTTGAAGCAAGGAATCTTTTCTTTTCTTAAGATTGCAATAAAATTAATACCAATTAAATGTCCTTATATTTCTTTGGTCATTTCATCTAAATCCTGGCTGCTACAGCTTATGCCTCGTAGGAGGAATTTCTCTTTATTAATTGCATGCAAAGACCAGGTGCTTGAAAACAAAAAGAAGGATCCATACACTAAATCTCCGTATCAATCATGTAAATATAAACATGCTCGCTTTCCCACTTCCCAACCTAATTTTTTAATTTATTTTTTTGTTTGATTTTATTATTTTTTCTGTCTGGGTGGGGGAAAGAGGGAGCGGAGCAAAGAATGTTATGACTATTGACCTGAGACAGTCTCCTGGAAATAATCTAACAGCAGGGAACAGCAAGTCCTTTTCAAAACCAATGAAGCAAGAAAATGCTGTTGACCAAGCTATTGTGAGAGATTTGATGGAGGGGAGGGGGCAAAAATTATGGAAAAGAAGGAAGAGAAAGGGTAAAACTACGCCTTAGACTCATACTTACTATTTCCTTTAAAAGAAAATCACTTCTTTTCGAGGCCATCACTTTAATACCACCTCTATTGTAACTAAACATTGTCCCAAAAAGGTGCAGCTTTTAGTGGCTGTCAGATGTCATGGTTAGGCTTGTGACTGCAGGAGTTTTGCTCACAGCACGCAGTGATGCACAGCCTTGGATTTTCCTTGGATGTCTCTCCTCCTAATGCCCTGTGGGAGCTTGGAGAGACAAGGCAGTGTTTCTGTAGAGTCAATATCTGTTCGCATCCTTCTTGGGGGGCTCTGTGTTTTCTCGCTGTCTGAGACTTAGGAATTCTGAAGCCCTGACACGTTTATTTAGATGCACCTCAATTGTGCATAAATAATAGGGAGAAAACCAATGAAACAAACCCCATTCCCAGTCCAAATGAGATCAGCAGCAGCCAGCACTGCCAGGACCACTTTCAGTGTGAAATTATGGCCACAGAGAGACCCTGAGGGTGAGGAAGACCTTGCTCAGACATGTTTTGTGTATGTTACTTCAAGATGCTACTGCCAGTCCCAGCTGGGTCAAGCACCACGGCAAAGTTGGCCCTAGGAAAACAAATAGTGCAGATTTTAACTATTTGTTTCCTACAGATGTTTTTTTCTCTACAAAACCTCTTCTGATTCAAATTACAATGAACAACACTGATATGTTGTTGGATCTGCACCTGATGGTAGTTAAAAACATAACAAAGTGCCCATATAAGCTCTCAGATAAACAACATTCACCATCTTAAATAACTTAGGGAGGAGTGTAGATGATGGTTTTGGGAGAGAAACTTTCACTCAGGATCTGGGTTTTGTTTGTGTTTAATGATCTTTGGTTCTTTTTGCTGATCCTTCATTCTTTTTGTGCATGTGCACAGGCACACGGAGTAGTTTCTCACTGAAACACAAAACCCTCGATGTTAATTCATCTTTTGAGTTAATCCATTTACACTGAAAGCCAAGAGACTGAAATTATTATTGTTGGGGGCTGTCAGCTGGGGCCTCCATCAGGAACCCGTAGCAGTGGATTTGACTTCCCTTACTCCTCATCACTTCCCCCACATCAAGCCCAACTCATCTAAACTGCACATAAACAAAGGGAGGTTATTGTTTGTGAGTGTTCAAAAATTCAAAACTGAAGCTGTGTGTGAACTCTGGCTTTTATTTATGGCATTTGTTGGTGCAACAGACGGCGTTTTCCCACCACATCATAAAGGAGAGTGGAATTCTGCTCCAAACTGTCAGAAATCATCTATTCTTATTACTCAGATTTGTGTAGCTACTATTCACACAGAGCAACTTCGTGAATAAGTTAGCACATATTTACATTTTTAACCGTGATTTCACACTTTAGGATTCTTTCTTTAAGGACAAATTCCCCGGTTATTTCAAGAAATAAAAACCTAAACAGAGCAGGCAGTTTTTAAGAACTTTGTAAGTTATCTATAAAAGAAATTTCCTCTGCTGTATCAAAGGCAGATGTTCTGCAGAAGCACCAACACCAACGTGCAGGGGGAAAAAAAAATCCAAACTGTTGATGAAATAATGAAGATACTTTTCCACATATTTAGGTATCAAATAAATAGCCTAGAAAAACATAATGAAAGAATAAAGGAAAAGACTAAACAAAAAAGCCACAAACCACCTTTTGGGATGAAAGCAAGCATGTGTAATGGGAGCCCAAAGGGTAATATATTCAGAAAGCTGTAAGTGCTGAAAATGAAGGCTTAGAATGAAAGCAGCTCTTCAGCCATAACTCCACTCTGTCTAACATAAAGCTATAATCTTTTTTTCCTATGTTCTCATTATTATCTGAGCACTAAGTGTCAGTTAAGAAGATGTAAGAGAGCAGGAATTTTCAGTGGGGTGGAAATCTTTCGTCGCCTCTTTTCCTACGTATAGGAATGCTACAATTTTGTCATGGCTTTTAACTAATCTTGGGTTTACTGCTGCTGTGACAACCTTTTAAGGAGGCCGAATGTGAAATGAAATGATACTGTTACACTCTAATAGACTGAAAGTATTTATTTTTTTAACCCAAAATAGCAGTTTCAGCATTAACACTGGAGAGGTTGAAGCCCCTATTTGTGACGGAATTGTGAAAGAAGCAGATTTGTTAACAACCAGGAAGGGACATCAGCTCAAGCTCCTGATACCTTTCTTTGTATTCTGAGGACGGGTAGATAAAATGCAACTGCCTGGAGTCAAAGAATTCCTTTGTTTTACAAATTTTCCTATTGGTACCAGAAAGAATGCAGTATTTTTGCCTAACTATTTTACAGAAGAGAAAATTGAAGTGTTGCAGAGGGAAATTATTTATGAAAAAGGTTCTCCTCATCTGCAATCTGTCACTCTTTCATAATATAGCTCTTATAAGAACAGTCTCAGTGGAGTATGCAGCACTGTTTAAGGAATAAAATATTAATCAGAGCAAGAAAGAAAACAAAATATATCCGTGAGTAGCAGTCAATCTCGACCTGCTGTTTGTTTCACTTCGTAACTGGATGTTTACAAGGTTTCAGGGTTAAGACAGACCATGGATTTTAGCGGGAAGCCTGAATTTGGAACTGACTCACCCCTCAGAGAAGGAGCGTGAAGAAATATGGATTCACTGCATTCACTGACTTCCTCTTAGAGTGAAAGACTCTTTGGCTGCAATTTCTAGTATATGCACAACATTTCATTCTCTTTTAAAAGCACTCATGCAAATTATAGTTATATATATTGAGGTGCTTTAATTTAAGTAGCCCTCATTCATTGCTTCCATGAGACATAATTGTAGCTGACCAGACAGGGATAAAATAGCTCTCCCTGTCCTAGAAGGATACAAAAATGAGTTTACACAAAAATTTGTAGCTCAAAATACACCATATGCTGCTTGCTCAAACGAGCAAACCATACATTGTCTTTGGGGGCAACTTCTTACAGAGTTGCTGTGTTCAGGGTCTTCTGCATCGATCAGTCAGACCTCAATAGTTAGACCTTGGTAACACAGGACAGTCTGCTATATTTTACTACAGATACTAGATTTTGCATCCAGAATTTAAAAACTTAGTGCACAAAAACTAATATCTCATTGACACCCATCTCTGTTTACTGAGCAAGTTTATTTAGTGCTATTTAACATGGCCCTTAAGGGGACAAGGAACTCTTTTGCCTTCATCCCTCTCCCTACAACTGGAGAAATCCTTGATACCACAGAAAATCTGCAAAAAGAAGTTTCTCTGTGTAGGGAGAGCTCTTCAGCCACTGCATGGCAGGAGCTGGAGGATGAAACAACCCGGTCTTTATTTAACTGCAAGCATTTTCATAAGAAATAGTCCTGATCGTTGTATTCAAGTTTTGAATCCATACATGTCATCACTCACACAAGAAAAATTACACTTCTCCTCTGCCAGAGAAGGTGATTTAAAAATGTCATCAGCACAGTTTCAGCTATGCTAACAGCAAGACCTGTCTGCTTATTGCACCATTGATCAGTCTTACACAAGGCTTTGGGTTGGGGCTTTTTTCCAGTTGACAGTAAAAGGAAGAAGTAAAGTTTAGGATGCAAAGTGTTCTCATCCCAAGGAGTTTCTGTGCTCTCCACTCTGAGGTAACCAGGCAATAAAATCCTTCAGTCACCCACAAGGAAAGCACTCCAAACTGCAGTCACACATCCGTGCTTTTGGGCATTGTCTTCTAGTTCCTCAATTTCACACTTTGCCAGAGCACAGTAACAGCAAGTTTCAATTACTCACATCTCAAACACTTACCAGTATTGATGAGCCTGAACTGCAGCATTTCGATCCGCACTTCTGATATGGAGACAGGCTCCTTTGGAACATTTTTAATGCTGCCTGGTTATCATTATTTTGAACGTAACTTGAATCCTAAAGAGACATATTAGAGCAGGAATATGGCAGGGACACATCACTTATTACAAATCATGCCAGTGTGGTGGCTTTCCTCAGAAGAGCAAAAGCATTTCCTCCTTTATCCTTAGAAGAAATGAAATGCATCCCCTGCTGCCATAAGTAATGACAGAAAGCAACGTTTTAAAATACTAAGTGGTCGCTCTGTTTATTCATACCCATGGAAATTACATGTTAGCTTGCCACGTGCACAAATGGATTCACATCCATAAACTGCAAGTAATTCAGCAAAGTTTACTGCAGTGCAGTTAAGTCGTTTTGGGGGCCTGTCAGTTCTGGTAGCATCACCCCCATGGCCTCAGTGGAAGATGGGAATCAGTCCAAAGGATCATCTAAGGAAGCACAGTCGTGGAGTGTATTACTGCAGCAACCCCTCAGCTGATACAGCAGCAGCTATCTAGTGTAGACTTCCACCCTGGAGCCATTTCTACATGAATACAGCTCTGAGTTATTACAGCCTGAGTTAAACTCGTTCTTATCTCACCCAGAAATAGCTTAGCGACCAGGAAGTCCCAAGTCCAGGACTAGCTTTTCTGTTACTTCACAGTCAGGAAAAATAATAGCCATATTCAGTATTTAATGGTCATCTATTCTCTCCCATATCCCCCCTTACTCCAGGAAAACAAAGAAATGTTGAAACACGTCTGCTGCTGGAGTTCACTCAACATTTCTATAATTATCCCTGCTGAGAAACTCATTTTAGAGAGGGGTTGGGTTTTTTCCACAGAGAAGGGAAAACAGATTAATTCCTTGGCAACAAAATTCTAATTAATCAAAAATGTGGCTCTATTCATACTTAGCTCCTTCATTACAGTAAAATATCAGATGTTTACTGCTGAAATTATAGTCTTGATTCAATGTGAAATCAGGTGGCTCTTAAGATTTAATTATAAAAATAAAAATTAGGTTTACTGACTCTGCATGACTGTTCATCTCGATCACTGATTCACTGATTACAGAAAGAAATGGCTTAACACGAGGCAGGACTTCCTGCAAACAACTGGACAAACACGTTTATCTCCAGCCCGGTAGTCTGTCACTCACCCTGGCAAACCATGCCCATGTCAGCGGCAGAGGACTGGCCTTGCACTGCCTCAGATTCATTCCAGCAATTATATGGAGGAAACAACGTTTTCGAGAGCACTCTGGCCTGTGCACAAAGGCCACTCAGGGCACTGCTCACCCTCCACCAAGGTCACTGAAGAGAGGTTTGCTTTTTGGTTCGCACAAGCTTCCACCGCAGCTTTTCCAATACAAACAGCAGCTTCCTGTGCCAACATCCACCCACCGTGCCCCTGCATTTTCTCTGGGAGCACATCTCCCTTCTGTTGAGCTCACAGAACAGGCAGCTTTTGTCCTTTCATAATGGAATGAACCTGACCCTGCCGCCTGAGTCCACCCAAATCTGCCCTTCAAATCAGGACTTGCCCCTGGGTTTGGTTCATGCATTTAATTGCTTGAAACTTGTCTGTCAATGCTACTCTGTACCTTCTGTAAATGAAAAATATTGAACCTTACCTGATAGTGTCTCTCTTTGATCATGTTTTCAGATGAAATCCAGATGTTGAGAAGGGAACTAGAACGCAGAGTGGTGCTGGTTTTCTGTTCTTCCATAGATTTGTTAAATGGAGAACTGAGAGATGTGTCTGAACCTTGCTTTCTTTACCTCCTGTAGATAAAAAAAGCACCCCAGAATTTACCTTTTCTTAATGTAAAGATAATTATTTAAATGGACTAAGAAAGCAATGGATATTCTGGCTAAATGCATAGAGAGGACATATTCTTTCTCCTACAAACTCAAGTGAGAGTGAAAAGCTGAGTTCTTAACATATTGAGTGAACTTCACCCTCATCCTCCCAGGCCTCTGTAATTTTGATAAGTAGCACCTCCTTCCCCTCAGGATTTTTGAAGTCTACACCATCTTCTAGAATTAAGTAGCTTCCTCTGCTCTGTCCCACAGGATTCCCCTGGAAAGCCCACCTAGTAAGACAATTAAAGTTCTTCTCTGCACAGGGAGATTTGAACTTCTCTGTCCTATCTCCTTAGCACGGCCTCAACCACAGGAGAGTATTCCCAATTCTTCTGTTGAAGCTCTTTCACTTGCAGAGCATAATGGACTTTTAATTAGGACAGAGAAAGAAAGACATTGCAATGGAGAAGTGAGGGCCATCAGCTGCCATTCTTGCCCTGCCTCTAACAACATACAGGCATTTTGTGTGAAATAGTCACTGGAGGCACCAGGAGTACCTCCTCACAGATGAAGGTGCTGTGACAGCCTTTAATTCTTTTTCACTCTTCGGCCCAATAAATGTTTGCTTATCTGTAATGCAGAAAATTTAAAACAATGCCAGGCGTAGCCAGAGGCAGCTGTTTGTGTGCCTCGGGAAGCTGGAAGGGGCTCGGCTTGAGGGAAGGGCTCAGTCTCTGAAGTCTGCAATCAGCTGAGCAGAGCAAGGATTTTAGAAAATCCAAGCCCAATTCTGAAAGACTAAGCACCCTAAGTGCTGGAAAATGTGTGTATTTTGTGGTTATGAAGAGCATATCAAAACAGATCTCTTATTTCAGCTGATGCTCCTGGATGCTACAAAAGCAAATAGGTGTAAAACCAGCTGGTTGTTGTCCCAGCCCAGTGACAAACCTTCATCCTCAGCCTCAGGACCTGCTGGGTGCACATTCACTCCACCAAGCATCACCTCGCACCACAAAAGAGCAGCTTCCCTTTCTTAACCTGACAACAGGAGGCATCCCTTGCTGGTGAGGATGCTCAGCGAGCTTCCCTCAGGACAAAAGTTCCCGGAGAAAGGTGACTGCGTGACTGTCAGCAGCCCATCGTACCTCACCTCGGGAGCGCAGCCTGCCCGGTGCCTTCCCAAGCCCCTGTCATTTTAAGGGACAACCCTGCACTGCGGCTGAACACTCCCTCAGTCCCTGCAGGGGGACAGGAGCAGACACTGCACATCGTGCATACCTGACTGACGGGTCACCTGCTGGAGAGCAGCCAGGAGGGATTCACAGCCAAAGCCCGGTGCATCACCATCTTCACTGGATGCTGAATTCTCCCGTGCCAGATTATTCAGAGGGAAAAAAGGCTTTTTGTTCGAGTGCCACACATTTTCCTGCGTTCTCCGAGGGGGATGAAACAAAACAGAACAAGATAGCTAAGAAATGAATATTCAAATGCATTTAAGTTTCCTCTTTTTTTTGTGTGTCTTTGTATCTTCACAAGAAAATATCCTCAGAGAATTGTAATTTCTGTGAGGCTGCCAAGCAGAGCAAACTGGATTTTATTTTGATGGGCACACCACAGTGTGTATTTATCATCCTCTGTGCCTTCTTGGAGCACGGGTATTACTGCATCGTGCTGTCTATGCCAACAACCTCATCTGGAATATTAGAATGCCCAGAGAGCACCCTAAATGTATTTGTCTAGTTATTAGCTGTAATTGCCAGGCTTTCAGTGAAAAGGTAATAAACACAAGTTTCCTTTAATAATAAAGGACTGTAAGTTATTTTCTCATACAGTTCTAGGTTAATGTATATTTGATGACATACTTTTTTCCCCATAAAAATATTTCAAAAGAGTGAAGCATGGCTTTAATATTAAAAAAAAAAGGCCACCCTTTAAAACTTTATATTAACAACATTTTTTATTTCTCTCGACTTCTGTGGTACTTTTATCAAAACCTTCATTGCAAAGCTTTGGTAAATGGTATTTCACAATCATTTTAAGTAAGAAAACTTGTTCACTAATCACATGAAGCTAAATTTATTTTAACAATAAGAATTACAAATAGGTTTTGCAAAACAGCACTTGAAATACTTTGCCTACAAAGTATTATTCAGTTATTGTATAAACTGAAACTCTCAGGAGCCCGTTGCTTGGGGGTGGTGTATCTTTGAAAAGTCTATGAAATTAAAGGTCAGGTTAGTCATTCTTCTTGCCTGGTCTCTTGTCCTCACTCTCCTCTGCCAGTTCTTCTAGTTAAAGGTACAGCTCGACTGCCATTAGAATTTAAAGCACTATTTCATATTAATAGCACAAAGCTTTGCAAAAATTCTCAGTCCTCTCATAGGTTAGAATCACTTTCTAGCAGCAGCCTAAGAGGCTTCCAAGCAGAGTGTAAGCTCTGCTGGGATTTTAACTAGAACAACACAGACTAGAATTTATGAGCAAAACCCTCCTGACCATTTTCTGTTTGCAAGAGTGGACACATGTGTCAGCACTTGCTATGCCAGCAAATGATACCTTGGTAGATTTATGCAGCAAGAGATTCAGTGAGAAAGTTATAACGAACCTCTGAGCATGTTTAAGGAAAAGCAACTGCCAGAGATTAAGGCAAAGATAATTACTGTTGACATGTTTAATCCCTTCGTGGCAGATGAAATAGTTCAGCTTGGTTGAGATGCTACATGCAGAATACAGAGGAGTGTTTCAATAGAGATGGCATTTGGAACAGAAGATGGCAGGTGCAAGTAAAGTTTATTTCAGATATTATGGTCTTTGTGGTGGATTTACTGCTCTCAAGCAGCATTCTCGTAGGGGAAAAAAAAAGGTTATCTGTGCAGTGCTGAACAACTCTCTCTACACAAAAAAGACATGGAAAACTAATCAGTGGAAAGGAAAGTCTGTTTTCAACACATAACTGAATTTTGCTTTTAATTGCACATGGAAGAAGCTCAGAATCCCCTGTTCCCTTTATGCCGTTATAATGCCTGACATTTCCAAGCAGTAAGGAATTTTTATTACCCATTCCACAATGTGGAATCCACAGCAGAGACAAGCTAAGAGTCTGCCTTTCCTATGTACTTACTGCAAGGAAGACTGGAAGCAGGGCATATGGTGCTGAACACCTCTGAAAAAGCAGAAGGTCATTCAGGAGGTAACCCTTTCAGCTGGGAACACGGCAGAAAGCAGGCAAGAGGAATGCTGAGTCCTTGTTCAGCGTGTTCATCCCTACATCGCAAACTTAGAGATAATTACAACACACACTCATGTCCCAGTGTGGGTCCTGTCATGTACTTGTGGCTGTGGTACCTGGCAGCCTGCAAGAACATACCTCTTGTGGGTGGGATTAGCCAGAACAGGCTTAGGAGAGGGTTGGTGTGAAGCAAATGAGCTGTCAGGAGTCAGAGCAAGAGAACCTACAGAGGAAGAAACACCCCAAGATGAAAAGGTGGCTCAAGATAGAAAGGCAGAGCTGGACAGAAGGTTTAAAGTAAGACATGTGAAGAGCAAACTCAAAGGAACAGCTTTCAGATATGATATGGTACAAAAATTCAGGAAAAGGAGAATTACACTGACGTGGAGGAAAATCTTCCAATAGAAAATACTATTAACGTTCTCAAACTAAATTAATTCCTGATGTAAACCCCCTGAAATCAGTCAGTTTACAGTAGAGGAAAATGTCTTGATGTGAATGCAACATTCTTCCGACTCAATGAGTTACGCCAAACAATTCAACATGAGAATATTGAGAATCTATTCGGCTGAACCAGAGGGGTGAAGTACATCTGTGCAATGTCAGTGTAGCCTGTTTTGTTGATCCCACAATGCAAAGTACAATGACATACCATTTAAAATCACGTGTCATTTCTCAGTTAGAGCACTGAGGGGGGGAGGAATTTGTGTAAGAATCTGTGTTTTGAACAAACATTAACTTTTGGATGTGTCTGTGCAGTAGGAATCCTTTTGAATAGGAACTTAGATGCTGCTTGTTGACAAGAACCTGATGAAATCAGGGCTTAAGAAAAACGCTTCATGGGCTGCTTTAAGAATCCACTCTGGATTCCACTACAAATACATGGCAGAATAAACACAAAACAAATGAAGCATCTTCAGTAGCACAATCACTTGGGGAAATAAGATCTTCCCAAGGCTCCTGCAAATAACAGTGTAATAGCAAGCTGGTGGTTCATTTTTTTCACATAAGCTATTTGGGTAGGAAATTAACTTCTCTTATTGCATAGTCATTCCAAGTTTTTGGCTGAACAGTAATATTAGATACTACCTAATGCTATCATGTCTGCTCAACCCATATCCAACAGTAAACTGTGGTAGCACAACAGAGCTCATGACACTGCCTGGTGCCAACGAAGTAGCCCTAAAAAAGCATCTCTGTTCAATAGATCCCAACTGAGAACGAACCAGCACAACCCCTCCCAGCTGCTCGGTTCATACACAAGCACTGCACTGGCAGTTCTCATCTCCTAGACATTTACCCTCATCTTTATTGCTCCTGTCTCACCCTCTCTGAGCATTTATCCTCTCGTCTTCCTTTTCAACCATCAGCAAAAGGCAGTGCTGGGAGAATATCTAACACAAAGAGGCTTGGCTCATGGGCACTGACACTTGCAGAGTAGAAGCCTGTAGGACCAAGGCATGCGATGTGCAATGGATCTGCATGTTCTGTAGAAATGCTCTTGTTTTCCTTATCTACACATATACATTTATATATAATGTGGGTTCTGTCACTGTTATAACAATTTTTTTCCAGGATTTGATCCCATTTCAGAGTTGACCCCATATTTTAGCTGGGCTGTGAACTTCAGTGAGTTGTGTGGAAAGCACACAAAGTAATAAAAAAGAATATAAAGAATAAAGAATAAAAAAAATCTAATCCTCTAGTTCAAGGACATGAAGCAAGAAGGCCTTTGCTCCAACTTACTTTTTGGATTTGGACCAGGAAATAACTCTGTGAAAGACCTGTCTGCATGTTTCTCCTTGGCAAGCAGAATTCCTCTTAATTTCTCAAAAACATTGATTCATTTAAATGGCCTTGAGTCTCAACTCTTCTTAGAGATAGCTCATCTCTGAAATGTCGAAACAACAAAATCTACAGTACACTAAAATACACCCGTGAAAAGTTTGACTACAAGGAGTAAAATGCATTTCAAGTAGAAACATGCTCCTTACTGAGCACTTTAATCTCCTAGCTCTAGATGCTTAGCACCATTGCTAAGAAGGTGTCCTGTGTTTGATCTTGAATAAACACACATTTCTGGGCTGTTATCTTCTTTTCCTAACAATACATCTTAGCAGAAAGAATATACTTACAGAAGTGAAGCACCCTAAACACTACATCTCCATTTCTCTTTGTACCATGCCATTAATATTCCCACAGTGTAGTTTATGGTGCATGCATTAAGTTTTAATTAGCATTCCCTGGAATTAGCATGCCTGAAAAAGGCATTTGTTTGTTTAGGAATTCAGGTTTCCATAATGTTTTGGTTTTGTTTCCTTCCCAGCCTTCACCTCAGAGCTTGACCAGCTGATCTAATTTGCCTAATTTCTAAAGATAATTTAACAACCGAAAGCAAATAAACTCAAGTTAAATTGAATCAGCCCGTTCAATAATATGCCTTAATATGATTTAATTTTATGCAGACTAATGAATACAAAATTAGGTAGGGCTGGAGCAAAGCACTCCACAGGGCCTTCTGGAGCAGGCACTGCCACCTCCTGACCCGGTGCTGTGCCCTGCACCGAGAGCTGCTCCTGCATCCAGGTTTGGGGCTGCCAGTGGTTTCTCCCCCACCACTCCTGCCACCACCCCTGTTGCCAGGCTGGCACGTGGCAGCAGGGATTCCTTTGGTACCTGCATGCAGCTGAGGCTGTGTATGTCTGCTGTGGAGCTGAGCTCACTGGCCAGCCGGGCTGTGCAGCTGCCCGGAGAAGCTGTGGATTCTCCATCCATGGGAGTGTCCGAGGCCAGGTTGGATGGAGCACTGAGAAGACTGGAAGATGTCTAGTGGAAGATGTCCCCATCTGTGGTTCAGGGAGCGGAACTGGATAATCTTCAAGGTCCCTTCCAGCCCAAACCACTCCACGACTCTAAGACTGCTCGCTGCTGTCTGCAGAGATATCAGATGGCAAAAGTACACGAGATCGCTTTTAGACATTGCCTTTTCAGTCTGCCACGTGCCATTTATTTGCCATCATTTCCCTACTGCATATATTTAATCTTTGAAAGGTTTGGCGTTTATTTTTTTAAATCATTTAAAAGCCATTTAGCGCTGCTCTCCCCTGTACAAAATTACACATGTCATTTTGCTGGGTAAATGGTATGGCGTGAACACAGCCCGCAAGCACATCGCCGTGAGGAGCAGCAGACAGAGAGGAGTAAAGGAAGTGTGACCTCTAGTGAACCTCAGTGCTTATACCACTTCTGCAAGAGGGAGAGCCTGAAGTTGTCTGCACAGTCTGCAAAACTTTATTCATAGCTCTGAAATTAAGATAGGGTTTTGTTGCAGCATAACCCAGAATGAAGATGAGGGCAAGAAAAGATAATTATAATCCAAATTACTGCAGAATTTTGAAATGATTGGAGAGATTAATATTAAAGAAGCATCTGAACAAGGAAAAAACTGTGGTTTCTGACTACTACCTTGTACTTCTGAAACTACTCTGCCTGCTTTTCACTTTTATTGAATACAATAATTTCATTATCTAGATGTAAAATATGTCAAATATTTAATTCAGTCTACTGACAGATTTCTGAAGTATTTGGGGCTCTGCTTATGTCATCACTTCTTGACTAGAAGTACATACTGCTGAATTTTGCAGTTTTTTCTAGACACCCATCAGACATCAGAATTAAGGTATAATAAAAGAAGGGTATCTATTGCCTTTCAAATCGGCTTGAATAAAAGAAACATTACAAGAAAACAAGGCGATTGAAAGCGACCTATACAGTAAAAGCAGAGCTCACCAGGGTTCCCACAAGCAGTGCCCCAACCATGGAGGTGGATGCTGAACTCGAGGCACTTCCCTGCCCAGCTTCCACAGACAGCTGTGGGGCACAAATCCACCATTCCAGTCCTGGAGAGAGTAATCACAAACTAGGTCCTTGAGGAGAGCAGCCTAAAATAGTCTGAACACTCAGACAGCAGGGCATAAAGATGCAGCAAGGTCAGTGTTCTGAAGGTTGTACAGACTTTTCAATTTGGTGATTTGTTTTTAATTTTTTTTCTTTACCTTTACAACAAATTATGATCAGAAATATAATCATTGTGCATCTCACAGATCCCAGACTGGCTGAGGTCAGAAGGGACCTCTGGGGGGCACCTTGTCCAGTCCCCTGCTCGAGCAGGGCCACCTAAAGCCCCTTTCTCAGGATCATATCCAGAAAGCTTTTGAGTATCATCGAGGATGGAATTCCACAACCTCCCTGGGCATTCTGTAAGTGATCTTATATGTAGAATTACCTAATGAGAATGATTTCAGTAAAGTTCTTTATGTATTTTGGCTTTATGTGAGTCATTAATTACAGTTCCTCCTGACAGAAGTACAGCATCACATCCATGAAGCACACAAGCACAGGGTGCTGAACTTCGCTGCCTTGTGATCACACTAAAACCAATCCATTATTAACAATATGTGTTCATACAAGAAATACAACTTTGAGCACAGCATGCAAAGCAGGCCAGATTACTGCTTTCTTTAGCATAGTGCACTGCTAGTGCTGTGACTGGAAGAGGAAAATGCCTATGGGCAGAGAAGGAGGGATGCCTAACTAGAATGCAGGCAGTGGAAGCACTTAATTTTACATATTCTTCACTTATTTACCTCCTTATCATTCACTGGATTTGACCAAATCACTAGGATATGTCACACATTCTCTTTAATCCCCGTGATGTTCCTTTAAGTAACTCTTTAGCTGAACCAGCAGAGATAAAATAACCTATCAGCCTCCAATGCTGATTTCTGGTGTCAGGTGGTGTCTTGATTCAGCACAATACTTGAAAACAGCAAACATCCCACACAAGAATCATCACACAAGAGCCTTCAAGGTTAGACTTTAAAAGACTTACTATTAACTTGTTACTGGTGCCTTCAGTTGCCATATCAGGGTCATACAATTTCTAATCCTTGTGCTTTTTTCTTTAGAAGGTACCTAGGGAAGAATATAATCACTGTTTCTTGTGCCAGGGCTTCAGACTCAAGCAACTCAAGCAAGAGCAAAGGAAAATACAAATACAGCAAATAGTTTAAACTGATGGCTGCAACTGAGCACAGCCTTGTCTGCTCCACATAGTTCCACAATCTCAAAAAGGCAAAGGCAGCACCATGCTAAGGAGGATCACAAAAGAGGCACACAAGACACTAACAGAAAAATTATTTCAATAACTGTAATAATGGTAGCCATTCTTTTAACCTCTGCTTTAAAATGTCTGATACTGTCAAAATGGGCAGTTTGTAATGCTGACTTTGAGGCCAGGAAAGACCTCCCCTGAACAAAGGTCACAAGAGATACCATGGCGTTTGAACAGAGATAATGGCTCCTTGATTAGGGCATAAAGGTAATTTTCAAAGCCCAGCATAAATGAAATAAGTAATCAGGTGACAGCTGGAAGTAAAAACCTGACTTTTTTTACTTCCCTTTTGGTTTTGAAACACGTGAATGTGTTTTCATTTAAGCAACTCAAATTCCATGTGCATTGCATGTGGCCATCCCTGGGAGGAAAAAAAGAGCGATACAATGCACATTATTTTGTTTAGTGTTTGTAATTGTACTTAGTATGTATAATTGTAATTAGTATGTGTAATTGTACTTCTTGTAAGTCACACACTAGCCCTGCGTTACCAGGACACACAACAATCACACCTTCTAGTGTATATTTTACATAAAGGAGCCAACGCACAGCAATTGTATCAAAGCACATATCAAAGCACAAACAAGGAAAAAGAGCAAATCCTGCAGCTCCCTTTTTAAGGTGAGGTGTTCATGCACTGCAAGAGAATAACCTTTCATTGCTACATGACTGGTGATGCCACGGAGTGAAGGTCACTTGGGGTCATTTTTTTAACTTGCATTTACAAGCTTTCAGACTTTCAGAAAATGACACAGTTGCCTTAAAAGGTTTGGCCTTTATGCAAACCCAGCCCTGGTATAAAGAACACCCAGGGCTAGGAGGGTTTGAATCCCAAATGCCTGCCTGCAGAGCTGAGGTGTTGTAACCCCTGTGATAAGGGATGGGGGGACTTTATCACTGTCTACAACTCCCTGAAAGGAGGTCATGGCCAGGTGGGGGTCGGGCTCTTCTCACGGGCAGCAAGTCTTAACATGTGCCAGAGGAGGTTTAGTTTGGACATTGAGAGGAATCTCTTCCCCAAAAGGGGGGTTAGATATATTGGAAAGGGCTGCCCAGGGGGGTGGTGGAGTCACTGTCCCTGGAGGTGTTTAAGGAACAACTGGACATGGCACTCAGCACCGTGGTCTGGTTGACACGGTGGTGTTGGGTCACGGGGTGGACTCGGTAATCACAGAGGTCTTTTCCAACCCAGTTCATCCTGTGATTCTGGGACGAGCAGCACCACAGGGCTGCGGACCCTCAGCCCGGGGACACTAATGTCCCCGTGTCCAGAGGTGACCGCAAGCCCTCCCACCCACTGCAAGCACCACAGTTGCTCAGAGATTCATGGCTTTTTTCCATTTTTGCCAAACAAGGAGTGTGGGGTCACGGCCGTGGGGGGCTCAGCCTGGAGCCCCCAGCCTGGGGCACCGACACCGTCACTGTGCGGTGTGTTTCAGATGTGATGTGCGCTGTGTTTCACACACGGTGTGTGTTTCAGACACAGTGAGCAGTGTGTTCACACACACGTGCAGTGTGTGTGCGGTGTGTTTCTCACACAGCATGCGGTGTTTCACGCTCACGGGGTGTTTCACACTCACAGTGTCTCACACTCAGGGTGTGTGTCCCTCGGAGCGTGGTGTGTTTCGGATATGGTGTGCACTGTGTTTCACACTCACGATGTCGCACACTCATGGTGTGTCTTAGATATGATGTGCGGTGTTTCACTTATGGTGTTTCACTCATGATGTCCCACACTCCCGGTGTGTGTCCCACACTCCCGGTATACCCCACACTCCCGGTATACCCCACACTCCCGGTGTGTCCCACACTCCCGGTGTGTACCCCACACTCCCGGTGTGTCCCACACTCCTGGTGTGTATCCCACACTTGGGGTATACCCCACACTCCCGGTGTGTCCCACACTCCTGGTGTGTATCCCACACTTGGGGTATACCCCACACTCCCGGTGTGTCCCACACTCCTGGTGTGTATCCCACACTTGGGGTATACCCCACACTCCCGGTGTGTCCCACACTCCTGGTGTGTATCCCACACTTGGGGTATACCCCACACTCCCGGTGTGTCCCACACTCCTGGTGTGTATCCCACACTTGGGGTATACCCCACACTCCCGGTGTGTCCCACACTCCTGGTGTGTATCCCACACTTGGGGTATACCCCACACTCCCGGTGTGTCCCACACTCCTGGTGTGTATCCCACACTTGGGGTATACCCCACACTCCCGGTGTGTCCCACACTCCTGGTGTGTATCCCACACTTGGGGTATACCCCACACTCCCGGTGTGTCCCACACTCCTGGTGTGTATCCCACACTTGGGGTATACCCCACACTCCCGGTGTGTCCCACACTCCTGGTGTGTATCCCACACTTGGGGTATACCCCACACTCCCGGTGT
>VWZF01002532.1:1270327-1318459 GCA_013396755.1 Sclerurus mexicanus
GACAAGGTAACGGCGGGCAGAGCCGGGGCGGCGGGGGCCCGGCGCGGGGTACCTTCCGTCCCCGCCTGTGCTGAGCGACAGGGCCGAGACTACTCCTCTGGCGACCTTTTCTCCGCCGAGTCCACAAGCAGCGCTTCCTCCTCCTCCTGGCTCCCCGCTCCGCTGTTGTGGGTCTCTCCTTGCTTTTTCCGCTCCCCGACCTGAGGCGTGTGGAGGACAGGCACGACGAGCCGGGCAGCGAGCCCGCCGCCAGCGCTCGGCGCGGCCGTGACAGGGCAGGGGCAGCGCTGGGCTGAGCCCGCTGCCCTGCGGAGCCTGCCCGGGCCCCGCGGTGCTCCGGGGACCCCCGGGAGCACCAGAGACCCCTGAGGAGCTCGGGGACCCTGGGGATGCTCCGAAGAACCCCGGGCCCCTCAGAGCCCCCCGGGCGGCGCTCGGGGGGCTGCCCGGCGCATGCGCGGCTGCGCGGCGCCAAAAGGGCCGGGAGCGCGCCCGGGCAGCGGGTCCGTCCCGTCCCTCTCCTCCGTCCCGTCCCTCTCCTCCGTCCCGTCCCTCTCCTCCGTCCCGTCCCTCTCCTCCGTCCCGTCCCTCTCCTCCGTCCCGTCCCGTCCCGGCGGGGCGGGTGTGGGAGCCGGGGGCAGCGAACGATAAAGGATGGGCCGGTGTCCCCACAGCCCGACGGGAATCCGTAAGGAACATCACGCCCGCTCTCAGGTCGTGGCAGTGTGTTTCGTTGTAACTCCTTCGTCCTGACTGTATTTTCCCCAGGGGGAAAGAAGAGGAAAATTACCTGAGGGATAACCCAAGCCTGAAGCTACAGGCACAGGAATGGGTTTCAGGGGTAGAGAGACCTCGACTCGGAGCTACCCAAAAAATGCGATGGATCTCTATCCCCCTTTGACTGTTATCGATAAAGGGCTTATTGGGTTTTAATCTCACCGTTGTTCTTTCTCTTGGTGTGTAGGAAAACGAGCCTTCTGAGCCATGCAAAACTGCCCTGAAGACCCCTTTGAAACCAGCGGCTGCCTCACAGCCGGTGCTGACAGAGAGACAGCCCGACTGTCAGCCCCTAAGCACACCCCCAAAGCCCAAGGACACCCCTCCGGCAGACCCATGGACACCCACCTCCAACCTGAAGATGCTGATCAGCGCGGCCAGTCCGGAGATCAGGAGCAGAGAACAGAGAAAGCAACTGTCAGACAGTTCAGCTGAGGTCCTGCAGGCAAAACACTGTTTGCAGGTATGTTGGAAAGCTGGCTGTGTTTGCTTTTTTTCCCCCCAACTTAGCTGAAGGCTGTTTATTTCAGTATAAAAAGTTGTACGTTGACATATCACCACTTTTTTAAAGTTTTGATTTTCGGAGCGTTTACCAAATATAAGTAAGGATATTGAGTAGTTCCATACAACAGGGAACGTTCTGCTGGTCTTATCTCACAGCTGCTGAGGAAAAAGGGAGAACAGGGGGGCTTTGACAGTGTTCACAATGAAGATGTTAAATATCTGTGTTTACATATTGTCAAAAATCTCAAATTCTCCTTTTCTCATTCCCATGTAGGAGCACTTATTGGGGGATGAATATGAAAAGTCTCAGCCAAGTCGCAAAGAGAAAAGCCTAGGATTGCTGTGCCATAAATTCTTAGCTCGATACCCTGATTACCCCAGTGCTGCACAGAAAAGTTACATTTGCCTTGATGAAGTCACTGAAGAGCTACGTAAGTTGCCGTCCATGCTGTTAAAGATTTCTTCACACAAATGTGCCAGTAACCTGCCATTTGTGTTAGTGTGGTTTTGCTCCACAAAATCTTGAATGCTCACTGCGTTCTTTCAAACTTGTCTAAACAGTTTTAGACTCCTCATTCTTACAGAAATTCTTTTTAAAAGCTGAAGTTTCTTCAGTGAACTGAACTGAGAAACTCTGAATTCTGCTTAATATTAAACATCTAAATTATTGCTGATATCACAAATAACCAGTTGCAGGGTTTTGGATCTAGAGATGATGGCTAAGATTACTGGTTGGGCGTTTGCAGCAGGAACTTGCATTTCTCAAACCGAACCCACAACTTCCTGTCCAATCATGACATCAAAGCAAGAAACTACTTTCTGCCTTTGATGATAATTTAACTTTTTAATTTTGTACCACTGTTTTTATCTTGCACTTACGGTCTTCAGAGAGTCTGAGTTGCTAAAAAAGCTGAAGCTTTTGTAAATCAAAAAACTATGGACTTAGGTTAATCTGCAGAATATGCACTGATAATAGTTAAAAATTGTATTGCTTTAAAATTTTTATATTTTTTATACTTTGTACAAAAGAACATCTTTTAGAAAATGCCTACTCAAACCCAAGAATTTAACAGACAAAAGAGAAAAGGACAATGTGTTAATCAAAAACATACAAAAAGAAGTTAAAAACCACTTCCCTACAACGAGGTTTCAAGGTCATTTAAGGAGACAATCTAAAATCAATGCAATGAATAATTAAAAATGCTCTTTTGGGTTTTTTTAAAGCTGGATTGAAATCCATATAATGGCACTTCTGGCAACAGTAAGCTTTATTTCTTAAGGAATGCTGTAAACAACTGTGGAACAGCAAGTCCTTCCATATCTGAAGCAAGAATTGTTTTCCTTGCTGGCAAGATCTATGGGGATTATTTCCAGAAGCTTTTGTATCAAGGAAAAAACTGGTTTAGAAGTGTATTGAGAGGAGGGGAGGAAGGATAGGGATCTGTGCTGCAGGTAAATGCATGACTAGACATATTTCATGTAGCAGAGACATCACATTCATCTCCTCCTTTTCCAGATGTCGAGCGCAGGCGCATTTATGATATTGTGAATGTGCTGGAGAGCCTGCACATGGTGAGCCGCCTTGCCAGGAACAGATACATTTGGCACGGGAGGCACAACCTCCCCCAGACCCTGCAGGCTTTGAAAAAAGTTGGAGAAGAGAACAAATACATACAGCAAATCCAGATGATCAAGAAAAGAGAGTACGAGCACGAATTTGATCCCGATGGTGAAAGAAAGGAAGAAATGGCAAGTTCTCTTGGCTCAAGTGAGCAGTCAGAAATGCCTTTTGTCGAGCTTCCAGGAGTGGAATTTCGTGCTGGTAATAATTCTCTACAATGCCAAAAATAATGTGTTTGTAATGATAAATATCTATGAACTTGGAAAACATACTTACTGGTTTTGTTTTGTTTTTTTCTGAGATGGTACTGCCCCAAAGGCACCACAACTGTTTGTGGTGAGAAAAAGTGCTCTGCACTCTTTCACTTGTGTTATTCATTCAATTCTTGCACTTGTGGTTCGTTTTTACAGGACAAGAACAAGGGAGAATCAGATGAAACTATCAAATATAGCAACACACAATACAATTGTTATTACCTTTGAACTGTTATAAAGCCAGAAGTTACCACTGAATGTTATAGAAGCCAAAAGCACAAATTACTCAATTTGTTTTGGGGATTTTTTTTTTTTTTTTTTAAATTAAGGTCTCATTTCAATGTCAATTAAGGCTTAAACATCTTTAAGAGTACAAGTTGTTAGACAATAGGAAATGTATATGGGGAATACCTGACACTCTCTTCTTTGTAGTTAGACTTGGTATCCACCCAGTTATCTGATTCTTGTTGTGTAGAAACACGATTCTGGAGTCCACACTGGCCCTGTGTTGTTCGTTCCTGTACTTATTACTGACAAATTTCTTCAGTGTTTTAGAAATGTTTGTAGCTGATGTGTCACTTAGTGCTTTAATCCTGTCTCCTCTCTGCTGCAGCCTCAGTGAATGGTAGGAAATACAAGTCTTTACGAGTGATGAGTCAGAAATTTGTGATGCTGTTTCTTGTCTCAACACCTCAGATAGTGAGCCTTGAAGTTGCTGCTAAAATCTTGATTGGAGAAGACCAGTTAGAAGACTTAGATAAAAGCAAATTTAAAAGTAAGTACTATATCAAGTGTAAGCTAAATGAGTTATTCCAGTATTAATTCACATAATGTAAAATACTATCATATTTTTCCTGCCATAAATATATTTGAGCCTCCAAACACTCACTAAACACCTTGTGCAGTTTATAAGAGGGACCCACTTGTGTATAGTCATTGATACATAATGTCCATGTAAAAGGAAAAGTTCATTAAATCCTCTCTCCTGGAGTAATGCCACAAAGCTCCTTGTTGGGAACAATTTCTCTTTCCTCAAGCAACCTGTCAAAGTTTTCAGCATCATTTCACCAAAGATGCCCCAGAATTACACAAACCTGTGTTCTGGTCACATAACTAGCTTGGTGGAAATCTAAAGAAATGGTGTGAAGGTCCTGCTAGTAACTCAAATGTCAGAGGAAGTGAAACCAAAAGCTCTAACTGCCAATTATTTCTTCATTCTTTTACCCTGCTCTCAGTTCCCTGCACACTTCCTCTCCATTCAAGTGAAAAGTTAGTTCTAGGTCTAGGTCTTGGTCTGTACATGTATAAGAATTAAAAATGTGCGTGCTTTTGAGGGATCAAGAGCTAACTGTGGGTTTCATTGAAAATTAGACTCTTCCTTGATTCTCAGAAAGATTCCTTTGCTTTCTTTTGTGGAATTGTATCTATACAAAAGCTGATCCTTGCTGGTTTCAGTTCATAATTTCCTTTCTAGTCCCTCATGGCAACATAGAGACAGTGGGTGGTTAGTCAGTGGGGTTCTTCTGTGTTTTCATTCCTCCTCCGTAAAGCCTGTCTCACAGTGAAAGCATTTTCAGGACATTCCATCCACGTGCCTGTATTTCAGGTATCACATGTTTTGCCATGTTCTTGGTTACAAAGCTCAGTCCCAAGTTCCATGACTTGCTAGACTTTAAATTTTCAGTAGCAGAAGTTTTGGCCTGAGCACATTCGCTTTGCATTCTAGAAAATCACTTGTAGTTTGACTTCTGCCCAAAACCATTCCCTAATAGTTCAACCTAGAGACAGTGAAGAACATGCAGGATGATTATCCTGTTGGATTTTAGTCTCTCTGCTCTCCAGTTCCCATGTTTGCCCTTGCATGTGTGTACCTGCCTTTTCATCTACTTATTTTTACTACAGAATTTGTACAGATTTGATCATTGCACAGGAAAATGGGGGCTTTTTTCTGTACTTTGCATAATAAACTTTGCATCATTTTATTTTCTAGATCTAATGTCATTCAATTTTACATGTAAACATTGTATCACAAGATGTTCTTTCATTCTATAAATACCTGTTCCACAAAATTGTTCTTACAAAAAAACCTATAAAGCTTTTTCCTTTTAGCTGCTAAAAGGGCATTGCACCATTTTTAATCTCTTATATGCTAACTTTTAAATTGGAATTGCCATGCTTCACATTTCTTTCTTTTTACTTTGTTTCAGCCAAAATTAGGAGACTTTATGACATAGCAAATGTTCTCAGCAGCCTTAAGCTTATCAAGAAAGTTCACGTTACAGAGGAGAGAGGCAGAAAACCAGCGTTCAAATGGACAGGACCTGAGGTCTTGCCCAATATTCAGGGTAGGTGTATGTGTAATCTCCTTTTGTTCTGCTAGTGATTTTTGATTGTTCCTTCATTTTCTCTACTAGAATTTCTGGATCACAAGACAGAATAACTAAGCAGAAAGTATTTTACTTGTCACATCACTGTCCTTTGTCCTTGACAGCACAGCACACCAGTATCTATTTCCACATAGCAGATGTTCTCATACAGAGACAGGATCTTGAATTTCTGTTTGCTGCTGCTAGTACTTCAATAATTATAAGCCAGGGTCAGATAATTGCTTTTAATTACTGAATCTGCATATGATATGTATTTTCTCTTTTTTTCGTGCTTTTTAGATACAAAACTTGAAGCAACTACTACGACCTGTTCCCCACCTATTTCAGAATCCATCCCTTCCAAAGAGCACTGCTCAAAAAACCTTTTTCCTTCAAAAGGAAAGCAAAACTTCACTCGGCATTCATCTCTAATAAAGTTAGTCAAGAGTATAGAAAATGACAGAAGAAAGATCCAGTCTGCTCCAACCAGCCCAGTTAAAATAAGTACAAGTATGTACATTTTTCTAAGTTGTTTTTTTTTTAAGTCAGATCTAGCCTTGCATTAAATATTTGGGCTTGCTTTGTTGTGAAAACTGCTTTGGACTATACCTCTAAGCAGTTCTGTATTCCAGAAGATTGCCTATCAATGTCAGGGATCCTCTCTGGGGGCTTTAAAATTTGCTGTTAACTGACATCCAATTGATCACATGAAGTCTGGGCTGCAATTTGAGGATAACAAGTCCTAGTGTCTTCTCATTAAATGTGTTTGTTATATTAAATAAAGCAGTCTCCTCAAAGTTAAATTTTAACTCCTACAGTTTTCATTTGTTTTTCCTCCTCCAACCAGGTACTTATCAAAGTTTACCAGTTTTCCCGAGTACAATAGCTCAGCTTCCAGCAATCACTAAACCACAGCTGGAGGGACAATCCAAGTAAGTTTGCATAAGTGTCGAGGTGAGAAGCTTTGGGATGGCACTGGCCATTAAGTTAAAGCTGTGCTCAGTTTGAGTGGGGCAAGTCTGCAAAAACCACTAACCCTTGGTGCTATAGGCTATTTTTTTCATTTCTTTTCTATTTAGCAGATTGAGAAGTACAAGTTCATGTTAAATCTTTGTGCTACAGAAAATAATTTGTCGGGGCATTCGTTTCTGCATGAAGGAATTAAAATAAGTTTGGGCTTGTTTGTTTGTTTGTTTTTCTTTTGTTTAAGGACAGCGGAGGAGATGCAAATGAAACGTGACCTGTCCTCACCCGAGGCAGTCGCCAAGGCTGAAGCCTCTGAGCAGCCAGCTCCCAGCCAGCCCCTGGGGGTGTGCCCTGCGAGCCACAGCTCAGTCTCACCAGTAATCCTACCTCATCCTCACTCGGGGGTTTCATATGCAATATATCTGCATCCTTCCCAAGCCCACACTGTGACAACCTACAGCCCAGGTTTTATGTTGCAGCCTCTACCGTGTGCTAATGTAACTGGAATTAAGAGTAGTAATTCAAAAGTATTAAATAAAATAACCACTGAGGAAGGGGACAATCAGATCGCTACAGCTGAGCCAACAAAGCCCTTGGCAGCTGAAGAAAGACCAGAGATGAAATCAGAAACTTCATCACAAAGGTGCCTTAAGAGATCACAAGCATTACAAGAGAATAATTTAATTAAAAGGCATAAAAGTGATGAGGAAAGCCTTGGTACTTCTTTGGTAAGTTATATTAGTTTTAAAATGCCATTTTAGAGCTCGATGATGTTGCCACCTACTCATTTCCAAAGTGATTTAGGAGCCTGCCAGTGCGTGTAGGTGTTTTCAATAACATTATGTTTGAAGAGATGATGTTCATTAGTTGTGCTTGCTGATGTTTGGGAGGTTTGGGTTTGCCTCTGAGAAGATGTGTCAGCGTTGACAGATGTGAGTCAAAACAACTCCCCAGACATGTCAAGACTTTTAGCTATTTATACCTATTTATCCTGACTGTGGAGTAGGTCAGGCCAAGAGTGGGGTTGGAAGGAGATGATCTTTAAGGTCTCTTCCAACCCAAACCATTCTAGGATTCTATGAACTTCTTGACATCCGTTCTTGGCTTTAGAAGGGTTAGGAGGAAAAGTGGACACAAAAGTCACTGGACAAGGAATGTCGCAAAATCCTGACACCTTCTAAATAGTTCCACCCCCTGCTGCACACTGTTGGGTTGCTGTAGCATCATAAAACAGCACGTGAAGAGAATAAGGTTCAGACGTGCTTGGTTCATATTGAGAAATGGGCTGGATTGCTTTGTACTGCTTGGTTGTTGAATGTTTTAGCATCTCTGTAAATTATAGCCTTGCTCTTAACTGGGCTTGCCAAAACAGTCCTCATATGTTGGCGTGTTGTGATGACATGTGGTGTCCAACACCCATCAGCTGTGAAGGAGCAAGAGGGTATAACGTGGACCTGGTTATCTTAGTGACCAGAAATGTTTATAGCACAGACTTGGAATGAGCAGAAGGGAGAAAACTTGCCTTCCGATTTTTAAAATTGCATAGATCTTATTTTAGGGCTGTAATTGAGAATGTTAAGCCTTACAATGTCTGCTTTTCTTTTTGTATGTACTTTTTTTAAAGGGAGAATCCACTAAAAATGAAAAACCAACTTCTAATAGCTCACAAATGAATCATGAAAAGGAAAATGTCCAGGAAGAGAAACAGAACGAAACCAAAACATTAGATCAGAACACGGCAAGTTGCTGTGACCAGTGTAAAAAGGAAAATATATCAGAAGATGAGGATAAAATCAAAACTAAACAAGACATCCCTGTAGCATTTGCCATTCCTGCTCCTGAGGTAAGCTTTGTCAGACACTACAGCAGGTCTTGCCATGCCTGGGAAAACACCACTTGGAGTCTTGGCCCAAGAAACAAAACTACAATGAAATACACCTATACATATTGTCTTTGGTTGGATTCTTTTTAGTGTGCTTTTAAAACCTCATTTTTTAGGAACGCAGGACTTCTGTTTCTGTATTAACACACAAATAGGAGGACATAAAGTGGCTTTCAGGCTTCAGTTGGAATGAAGATCACACTAAGTAGCTGAGGGCAATGCGGAGATACCTCACCTCCCCTGTCCTTTGTTTGCATATACTTTGAAACAGACTCCCACAAAATCAGTAAAATCCAATATTCTGCAATTCAGGCTTAACTGCTGTGGAGCACCTGAACAAAGAACAGGTCTGTTAACAAAAACAGAACGTGTAAATGCAAAAGATTTGTCTTCCAATATTTGTTTTATGTAAAAAGAATGAGGTGGCATGATGGTTACTGGGTCCAGTAATTTCTTCTGGAAAAAGGTATTCAATATGGGGATTTCTCTTTCATCTGGTCTAATTGCACTGTGTTAATCCCAGATGGATTTCCAGTTCCTCACTGAGGATATCAGCTGGAAACGAAGCCAGCTGACTTCTGTGTGGTCTGTAGAGAGAGCATGTCCTTGAGCCAGCTGCGTCTCATTTCAGACAGAAGGCAGCCCAGGCATGGAATACAGGATCCTGGGGACATGGAGGATAAAGAATAAGAGCAGGCCAAGGGGGATGCAGCTTTGGAGGAAACATTTGGGGTTTATTACGTGTTTGAGCTAAAGGTGTGTTGTCTTTTTCTTTCTCAGACTTTTTTCCCCTCTGGTTATCTTATTCCTCTTACACACTGCACCCATGGCAACAAGGCAGACTGCTCCAATAAAGAGAAAGCTGGGATGTGTTCCTTACAGCACCCTACCTACAGCTCATCTGTTACTGGTGAGTATTCAGTAAAACAGGCATAGACTTGTCTGGCTTAAGGGCTCAGGGACCAGATTCCTCCTGCTGAGGTAGAGAAATCACAGCACAATGTCCTGAGTCTCAGTTCTTCAGCCCCTTCAACACCTGATGTTTCTGTTTCAGGTGTCATTCCAATGACAGCTTCCGAACTGAAAACAGTTAACATCCCTGCTTTCCATATAACACCCTTGAATATAATGCTGTCACCAAATTCCATAGCTGCTGCACCTGTGCTGAGCAACTCCTGTCTCAATTCAAGCAACGCCAGTTCTGCCCAGAATCCCAGTTCTTCAGCTCTGAACTTTATGCTGCAACACATAGGACTAATACCTGCTGGTGTGCAAGTCCCTGCAAATCCTGTTCTTCAGCACGTGCCAGCCTCTTCCCAACCAGAAAACATCAGCCATAGCTCAGGAAACACAAACCTGCAAGAAGGGAAGGTAAGGACAAACATTGCACCTTGGCCCTGGTGGGTTGAGTGGGAAGGACAGTGCAGCAATTCCTTTACAGCAGGAAAAGTTTTTAAATAAACATATTTTTTTTGATCTTTAGAAATCAGCAGTGCCCAAAAAGAGCTAGCAGTGGAGGCCAGCCTAAGATAGAACTGAGAGGTTAGCAAGGAAGATAAGTAACTTACTTGTTGTGGAAGTGGAGCCAGCTGGAAGATGACAAGATTTGAAGAGACAACTATTTTAGAGGGAGAATTTTGCATGGATCTGAGATTATGCTCATTCACAAATTGTCCATTTGTTACTTTATTTTTCCTTCTTGTTAATTCCCTAATATACTCTCAAGTTCTTGTGTTTAATATTAGCTTTTTTTTTTTAACAAATAGGACTGTAGAGGACTTTAAAAGAATACTTTTTTCCCATGGGAAGTTTTTCTGTATGTTTTATGTAATATTGTATTGCCTAATATCTGTTTGAGGAGTTAGGAGGGGATTAGATAAAACATACTTTTATTTATATATATTTATATCAAGAAATACAGTTATACAGTAAATACAGTAAAAAGTTGTTAGTTTTTTAAATTTCAGGGGGGGGAAAAAAGGAATTTGCTAACACAGTGCATAAACCTAAGGATAAAATTCACTCTTTTCCCCTTAAATGACAGTAATTTTCTCTCTTCTCTTCAGCCTTCTGCTCCAAAGGAACCTCAAGAGCCTCAGGCAGTTACAGAAAACTTTTTCCGCACACCAGGAGGGCCAAACTCTGGATTTTCACTCTCTGCAAACTCAGATGGTCCCGAGAGAACCTCTCAAGGAACTCTATATATTCCTCAACGAAAACTTGAAGTTTCAGAAGACTAATTTTGGGATATGAAATTGCTGATTGTGTTAACAGGCATAATTACTGGTAACACACTGCACACATCTGGCATTGTATGATGGACAATGTTTTGGGCAAACTTCAATGCTGGAATAGCCTTAATTAATGCTTTAGAAATAAAACTGGCTCTTAATGAGAGTTAATATCTAATGAATTTTTCCAAAAGACTTACCTGAAGTATTTTAACAACAAAGTTATGTATCTCGTGGGGGTTTTTTTGTGTGTGTGCGTTGATTTTCTTCTATGCAAAGTAAGATGAAATTGTCTTTGTACAGAAAGGTACAGTCTATCAGTCAGTACATATTTTGCACCAAAAAAAAAGTACTGTGAGTGTGTACATATTTTATGTCTTAACAAGAAGGCCATAGTTAACATGTTTTGCTTTCTTGTTTAATAGTGCTCTTTTGTAAAGTTAGTAAAAAAACCAAAAAAACCCCCAGAATTTTCTTAATCGATTTTTATATAAGTTAAGAATTATTTATACTGTATTTTTAAATCAATTTGTTCAGATTAAACTTACACAAAACCCTGCATTGACTTTTTCTGTTTGATCAAATTGCATTACCTGAGTTAAGCATATGCATTGTATATTCACTGGCATCTCTTCGTTCTTTTTTTGGTCACACAGTGATGTCTCTGTGTTGTGAAGGAGGCGAAAATAGTATTTCATCAAAGAGGGACTTAAGGAATTCAATGTAACTTCTGAACTCACTAGATATTACAGGTTCTAAAAACAACAATTAGAGGAAAACATAGTTACGAAGCAAGGGATATTCTGAGCATCGGTATCACCCTGGAGCATTCTGGAAAGTGTATCTAAATGTCACAGAATTATCAAAGAGGTGAAGTTAAACCATTTAACTTAAATGATTAATTTAAATTTAAACACATCAGAGTCTGTTCTACACTGAAAGAAGGAAGGTGAAGACTCCTCATACAGTTCACGCTCTGGTAACAAGGAATAACTCAAATTAAATCAAAATATAATGCATCTGCCCTTCTAGGTGCCTGGCAGACCAAACTGGGACAGGAGAAAGGGTAGCAAAGCCCAAAATTCAGGCTTGGACTGGGTTAAAAAACAGTTAAAACAGTTAACACAGTAAAACTAACTGGCCTGCTCTTTAATAATGTGAAATTATAATAAAAAATTACACCTGACAGAACAGGATCACCACTGCAATACTCCTAAATGAGGAGGAGAGAAGATTAAAAGCTGAAAGATGGAGGATTTCTCACTGCAGCAGTGAGATTTTTCTTCTCCAAAGGGATAACTGCTTTTGATTCACTGTGTTCCAGTTCTCCAAGCAGGGTTTTTTAATCCCTGCCTTTGATTTACAGAAAAAAAAGTACGTTCTCTCTGCAGTTCCTGGGTGTGCAGCTCTGGTTGCAGGTCTCAAGTCTGTTCTTTCAATCCCGGGTCCTGCTATCCACAGCTGAGCAGGGATTATCTGAAATGCCCACTGCTCCTCGGGGGTCTCCAGAGCCCCTCGGCAACTCAATCCTTACAGGGGCACACAGTCGTATGGAAAGTAAGCAACACCCAACACCAGGAAAACTAAAGGTTGTTCCCTGTAAATCCTCTGCCAAATTCAAAGGGAAAAGACTTACATTGGGGGGGATTTCCCTGCAGCTGGTTTTGGTGCAAGTCCATCCAAGTGCATGATCTGTAAACCACGAGCAGACCAAAGAAGATTCAGCTCTCTCAGATGTCGGTGTCCTGACATAAAACAGGGGTGCAAACATGAAGTTTTTAGAAGCTTCTCAGTGTTTCTTGTGCACACCAAGAGTGAACTCAGTCCTGTCTCAATCCCTCCTCACAAGAAACCTTCATTCCACACACACTGCACTATCCCCTCTGCATCTGGTCTCATCTGACACTGGCACAAGAGTCCAGGGAGAATGACCAAGAAGGGACAGAGCCCACCTCTCCTGCTTAAATTAAAAATTGTCTTTCAACTTTACACCCAGGACCTGTCCCTGCATTCTAAAATCCTTGCCAGGCTCAACAGCAAATGGATTTATAGGCTCCTAAGACTCTTCATAGCAGCCTCAGCAAACAGACCTCTAAAAGCCTAAAGTCTGACATGAATTTGGCATTTAATTTCCTTATGCTTGCATGAAAGTCCCTGAGTTGAGACATTCAGCTTCAGAGGGAAGCTTCTGGTGTTCTACCCCCCAGGTTATAAGGGTTTGGCCCTTTCACACACAACAAAGTCCATGAAACTGAACAAAGTTGTTAAATTTAGGCATCCCATCAGAAAAGGAGAATTACCTTCTAAGCCTTTAAAGCCCTTAAAATAAAACCCTGTAAAAACTGAATTTTAAGTGCTTCGTACTTTATTGCCCACATCTCAACACATCAGCAGCATCATCCATTTCCAAGGGGCTCAGTCAGGCATGGCAAATAGAACTGCAATTATTAGACAGGCTAAATATTACACATATTAACAAGCTATCTAAATGCCAAAAAATAGTAGAAATTGAAAGATTAAGGTGAAAAAAATAATTATATCCCATAAGGCAAACCAGTTATATCTATCAAATCATGAATGGCAGAATGAAATGCTATTTGGCTTAAAAATGTTGTGTTCCAGGGGTTTTGATTCATTATTATTTTTAATAACTCAATACTGGTAATGTGGCCATTAGTAACTAAATCCTCATTTCAAGGGACTGCTATTTCATGATTCACATTTAAGCAACGCAGCAGAGCACCTATAAAACTTCAATCTTTATTTCTGATCTGTTAGGCTGCAGTCAGGAACGTCCTTTAGGTGTAACCCGAGGGGCTGCATTGTTGTCCACCTACTCACAAGTGGACATAAGGGAACAAAATGCCAGGCTTTTGTCAGAGGTTATTTTCAGCTCGGTGATAGCAATGGCATTGCTCAGATCCCTGAAACCCTCCCTCCCCTCCCCTCCCTGCTTATAGGGCCGGCAGTTGTGGTCACTGCATTTAAGGAGTGCAGGAACCCCTCCTGCTCCGACCCTTGGAATCCTAAGAAAAGAGGGAGACACTTCAAGCGACTCCGGTAAGTAGAGCCCGATGGATTCTGCCAAGACTGTCTCATACCAGGGTTTGGGTACCTTTTTTTTCCCCACAGGTCGTTGCTTAACAAAGGGAAACCTGTGGGTATAGCACAGAAACATGAGTCCTACAGAGCTCAGGGCAGTATTTTAGGTTCAGCTGATAAAGGACATTCCTCTGGGCTTCTCAGCCTGGTGTTGCAAGAGCAGGGGTTTGGGGATCCCCATTAGAGACACTCATTTTGACTATGCAAGGCTGGGTAACAGAAGTTTCAGAGTGCTTAAAATTGTTGCTACAAAGCTAGAGAATTATCTTTTCCACAAACAGCTTGTCTTTAGAAAGTGTATGTACAAAGCACATGATTTTGTGTTCTTTCATGATTTCTCAGGTAATAGGGTTCTAGAAGTTAAAAAACCAAAACAAACCCACCTCCAATCTTCAAGATATTTAATGTCAGTAACAAATTGGCTTTATACTCAATAAGAACAAAACTTCTATGCAGACTTGACAGAAAATGGCTTGATAAGAATGCAGGATGAAAGAATTATTCCCACATCCATCACTCAAGCATTACGAGAGTGTGATTGGTTATGTCTTCAGAGAAGCCTCAATAATTTAAATATATAAATATATGTTTCCAATTTGAAAAGTTTTCTACCTAAAGGTAAAATTATTTCAAACAATAAAGCCTTGTATGTAGGTAAAATAATTCTGTGTCTTAATTGTCCTGATGCTATTTCAAAGCATGTAATAGCTTTACTTGGCACTTAAAAGACTTAGTGCACAGAAAAGGATTTAGAGAAGGATCTCATGGAAGGAAAAGTGAAAGCTGATAGCCAGGATTAGGTCTGGAAAAAAGAGTGGGACATTTGTACAGCAGAATGCAGCTTTCCACAGCCATGTGGATCCATCCAAACTCTGAGTGTGTCTGTACAAGCGTGTGAGCGTGGGGTGTCCTTGGCTGTTAGGTCAGAATGAAATATCTTGTTCTAGTGTCAGGACATCTTATTTTTTGGAGATGCAATCTTAAATTCACACAGAAGTGTGGATCAAGGAAGCTTCAAAAGAAATGTGGCATCACTGTGCTAGAAACTAACAGATAATTTGGAAGAAGGGAGATGAAAGTGAAGGAATGGGACACTATCAGCCATCAGCTATGTGCTTCATATCAAGCCAGTTAAAATCTTTTGTTTCCAAAGGAGGGTGTAAGTTAGGGTGACCAGTGTCACTGATAAATCGGTATTTATTTTCCTGTGTCAGTGTTGGAATTCCCATCCCTGGATCTCTATGTGTTGCTTTGCTGCAGAAATAAAGTGCTAATCATGGTGAGATCATGGTGGGACCTCAAGGTATGACAACAACTAATAACCTTAAGGTTTACCTATATCCATAGCCCACTGAATTAACTAGAATATAAGGAATATGATTATAAACAGTAACGATATCACATCTTCATTAAATGAGCTCAGCCTTCAAACACAAACATTTCCTCTGCTGTGAATCCATCCTGCTGAGAGAGAGCTCATTGCAGAAACACCTTCAGGCTGTTTGAGATACAGGGGCAGGAATTGTGCCTTGCACTGCAGACAGGTAGAGATAAAACCTCCCTGTGAGTGCTGGTTGCAGAGAAAAACTGGCACTGTTGTTGCTACTGTACAAAGGGAGAGATGAATTGTTCCCCCCATGGTGCTGGTGGGGCAGAAACACTAAGGACAGTCAAATCGGTCACTGGTGGTCACAGGACAGGTCACAGCGGGGCTGTGATTAGATACCAGGCTGAAGCCCTGGCTGCATTGGCATCTCCCCCAGACTTCAGCTGGCAAAAGAATCTCAAAGGTAGCCCCGATACCGGCATTTCAATGTAGACAGTCATATCTGAATGGGATACTATTACTGCTAATTCACTGGGTAAGGAACTGGCATTCTTACACTTTGAGTCTGGACCAAGGAGCTCAGCTGGGACTAAAATGGCCAGAGATGGAAGGCACATCCTGCCCCTCCGTCCCCATTTAGCATTTCTACGACCAGTGCTCACAAAGGCCAATATTTCCCATTCTGTTTATCCCCTCCAGAACCATCCTGTAGCACATGTGGCACCCGAGATAATCCTCCCAGCCACACAATACACAACTTTTGCCGCCCATTCAGATAAGACCTGAGCTCCAGGCTGGCAAATGCATGAGCATGTAGAAGGGAAAACCTTGTGTTTAGCAAGGAAGCACCAGAATTGCTTTCAACACCTTTCTCAGTGCAGCACTAACACTGCCTTTTGCTCCTCTACAGCTTCATCAGGCCAGTGCTGTGCTTGCTGCCCATTGAGATCAGTGGATTATAGTCTCACCAATAGCACTTTGATGAGAGTAAGACTCTCTGTGGCAGCGATGTGACACCCAGATTTGTACAGTATGACTAACAGCCCGAAAGAAGATGGCTCACAATGTTTTCATGCCTGTGAAGAGCACACAAACCCTTCAAAGGCTCCCTTGCTCCAAGCCTAGCCTATATAGTAGTGATATAAGCTCTGAATAATGGGAAGCACGTGTTTCTGGCTGAATATCTCATGTGTAAATTCTCCTCCATATAGTAACTGCATTTTGAGGAACAGTACAAGCTGCTGAATAGTAATAGGGCAAGTCCAAGAACACTCCTCCATCTTAACAGTACCATGAATGCCTACATGTTGCAGTACTAATGCTCAAAAGTTTATTTAATAATTAAAAAAACATTTATTATGTTTAGGATGAGTACACTCTATTTCCTGCCACATCACCAGAATATAACAAGCACCATGTGGTGAGCAGACACTGGTGAGCAGGTTAACCAGGTTAAGAGCACAAAGTTCAGGGAATTTCAAGGGGATTTAAATTCTGACATCCAATGAAATTACATCAAATTAAGGCTTTGGGCATATTTTTTCCTGATGACAAGTAGGACACACAGTTCTATTTGCACGTTGTAAGGATGGAGATTTACCCACGGTTATAATTTAGATGAGTAGAAAGCTCTGAATGCCACGTACCCTGCGGAGTCTGTTTGCACAGGCAGCACCCCCAGGGATGGCACTGCAGCTCAGTGTCCAGAGAGATGAGCAAAGACAGACAGACTTGCCCTGGTCCCTCACCCAGCACAAACACCCTGGCATACACTGCCATTCTTACCCTGGTATCCTCATGGGAATAGTTTTACTGTGACTTTCTTCTTTCTCCCACAGCTTCCCATCAGGTGCTGCCAAGAAAACATGGAAAATGTGTATGCATGCCCAGTCATGTTACTATAATTAGGCTCAGGAACAATGGTTCTTCCAAGAGCTCTAACCAGAGCCCCTGACAGCACAAGGTTCACTATCACACATTATCAGACTTTTTCAGAGATTACTTTGCCCCCTTCAGCTAATGATGTAATTGGAGCCACTTTCCAGAAACTATCCCCTTGCCACAGACAGAGATGCCTGGTGTGCCTTTGAGGGGAACTCACACAGCACAGGCAGCTTTGCAGAGACCGGAGGCACAACCCACTCTCCTCCCTGGCAGCTCCCAGTGCTGCCTCAGCTGGGAAGGGGTTCCACTGCAAACCTGAGGGAACACTGTGAACACAAAAATCTCATTTCAGCGTTCAAGAAAGTGTCACAGAACCCATTTTTGTCCCCAGTCGCTCTTCCTTCTTTTAAAATGTTTGAAGCATCACTTGAACTATTTTCATAAGAGAAAATGGCACCACTATGAAAGGACTTTAAAACTAGAAGAAAAAAATAGAATGGCAGAATAAGATTTTACCCACATGAAAGATTTCTCTCTGTTCCTTTATCTCACATTTAAAAGAAATGAAAAAAGAACTTAACAGTGCTGTCCAGTAAAGACTTTACTGAGTGAGAAGGATCAAATCCACTGGGTGTTTCTTGCATGCAGTTAGTTTTGTTTCTCATTTCAGCTACATCAGGTTTTTGCTCCTTACTCATTACATTAAATAGAATTAGAGGAAAGCTGTGTTTTCTTTTCCTTTTTGCATGATTACTGTTTTGAAACTGCCAGAGCAGTTCAGCTCAGTGAGCAGCCTCTCAGGAGAGCTGACAGGGTCTGGAAGAGATTAACGATGGTGTGACAGCAGAGGACTGAGCTGACTGAGCTGGGGAGGTTGTTCAGCTGAGCATAAATCAGCCTCACAAAGAGGAGGGGAGGTTGGATCTTGCATGAGGATGACAGGTGTGCTGTCTGCTGCAGGTAACAGCCACGACAGTGGCTATTTACTTACACAGGGTTAAGGAGGTACTAATCACTGCAGAGAGGTTTGGGTGTGCTGGTATCTGCACTGTTATCAAGCACTGACTGTAAAATGTGCCCACGCCACCATTTCTCCAGTGCTATTGCTTCAGTGTGTGCCCACACTCCTGGGCCACCTCCCTTTTGCTGGACAGACATGTCTCTCATACCCCTGCAAGATTTTTGGTGTTAGTTGCCAGAAAGAATTCCCTTCAGGTTGCAGAGCTGGCATGTAGACATTGTTCATCTCATTCGGAAATTCAGAAGTACAGACACCACCAAGATCATGATATTCATGGGCCATTAGTGTCCAGTGTAAATATACAGTAAAATGTGAGTCTAAAATGGAAGTAACTGAAAACACCAGTTTATGTTACATCACTGCTGTGATTTACATCACTATAAATACCCCTCTTTCTCTCTCAATTGACCTCAGAAGAAAATTCTCAGACAGCAAGGCCCAATTCAGTGTTCAAAACCCTTTTCTTAGTTGAAAGTATCTTATGGTGAATTGAATCAAACACAAATAGCACAAGCAGGCTTCAAAATAACTATAATAAGAAAGTGACTGGTTTTCCAAGAAGGAGAAGGAAGGCCTGTGCCAGGAGCTTGGAACAACCCGATAATACAATGTGCAGGTGACAAGATGACACCCCAATCTTTCCAGAAATGATGACTCAAACAAGAAAACAGAAGGGCAGACTGAGGGCTGGGGCTGTTTCAGATGTGTGACAGCACAGTCATCGGGAAGGGCACACAACCATCAGGTCAGGCGACCTGAGCTGGGCTCCTGCCTCCGGCACTGTCCTCTTGTGACCTTGGGCAAGTCACTCCAGCAGTCACTGCAACAGCAAGAACTGGAACAGCAGCCACTGCTCTTCTTGTCCCTGGTGTTCAGATTTTAAAAATAATTGACAAAGAAAGAAAAAAACCTGCCTTAAGCACCTCAGGAACCCGTCCATTATTGCTCTACAATGGCTGCACAGCCCAGGCATCTTGCAGCTGTTCCATGAGTAATTCAGAAAAGCAACAAACAGCTTGTTTCTATTGAAGTGTCCTCTGAAATGACACTTGTTCAACGTCAAGGTGGAATTATCCAGGTATGAATTGCATAAAATAACATCACACTGGCACAGAACATGTGGCCGAGGCAGCTCACAGGGCACTGGGTGAACCAGCACTTGCTTTGCAGAGGTATAACTAGTCTGCCTGTTAACAGAGAGCCAAGGCAGAAAACTCTTCTGCAGAAAATCTAATGCCAAATACTGTCCCCCACTTTTGCTTCACTCCAATAAAGCTTCAAAGTGTTTGCTAGCCTTCACTGAAATCTTCAGAAACCAGATCAACACACACAAAGCAAAAACTGAGGGCAAAAGGCTACACTGGGGTACAGAGGGCAGGGCTGAAAGGCAGTGACTATTTGGTGAAAAATAAATCCTAGATCCACTTCTCCAGAAGCTGCTCGAGTGAGCCTAGCACCTTCTCACCGAAACACCTCACAATCATTTCACATATTTACTGAGCGAAGGAGCATCTTTATTTACAAGAGATTCACACAGGACAGAGGGTTTAGACTGTTCCTGCCCCCAAAAGAGGGGGTAGCACCCTCACACATGGGTAGGATACCACACAGGTTTGTAGCACGTTGCAAGTTGACCGGAGAGGGAGAAAAATAAAATAACTTCTTTCTTTTTTTAAATCAAGCTGTTCTATTTAAAATAATTCACTTGTGCTGTTGAGTTTATGTGTGTAATTTGATTTTCTAGGTTACCCCTCAGAGTCAGGGATGCCGAACTGGGGAGGTGGAGCCAAGTGTGGCGCCTGTGAGAAGACTGTGTACCACGCTGAGGAAATCCAGTGCAATGGAAGGAGTTTCCACAAGTCCTGCTTCCTCTGCAGTAAGCTGGGCTACACTGGTTTAACTCCACTAAATCACCAGAGCTCTGTATAAATCCTCCATTCAATCCAGTGCATTTACTTTTGTATTACTTTGCAGGCAGTTTTCTAGCCCTTTACCCCAAGCAATCTGCCTCTTGGGCTCCTGGTTTTTCCCTTTCCAGACACCGGATGGTTTTTGTCAGGGATGCTCGAGGGCTGCAGAACCACAGGATCACAGTCCCTCTCTGAGAACCCCCCCTTCTGTCCCACAACATGGCATATTACGGGTTTGCTTCAAGTTCAAAAGTCCAGGAGAACTAAATGAACAGCACTCATAAGAACAGAAGGATCTCTTACTGGGCTATCAGAGGAAACAATTACTTTTATAGTGAATCCTATCATTAATTCATTTCACACAGAAAAGCTGAAAGACATCACCCTGGTGGCATCAAAACCTCCCAACAACACCCTGCACATACCTCACTCTCCTCCTTCCCGTATTTCCTGTAGTCCCACTTCCGTTGCTCTTTCCCTCCACACTCCTCTGTGGTGGCTGGTGGGTGGCACTTCCAGGAATTTTGTTTTCTCTGCAGATGAACTACCACTTAAAAAAAAAAAAAGGTAGCGAGAAGGTATTAATTCAGCTCTGTTTTCCCCCTTGGTGGAGAGAGAGCAAACAATTTGCTAAGAACTAAAGAGAGCTGAAGAACTTATTTTGCAGACAATACTTGAGATTTAGTACCTTTGCAGTATGAATTCCATTGAAGCCATTGAATCCAATTTTTCAGCCTCTTTTCCTGGATGGAAAGAGACTTCTTATTTGAAGGCATGAGGCTGACATTACAGGCCAGCTGACATGGTGCAGTGCAAGGCAGAATGAGTCCAAAGGAAACACTTGAACTGTCTGTGTCTTTCTCCAAGTGCCCTGCAAGTGATGCCTAAAAGGCCAAGTAAGAAAGAATTCCTTCCAAAACTTTTCAGTTAATTGACAACCTTCAGCCAGTTCTTACAGAATGGTAAAAGAAACGAATCTGTCTCAACCAGTGCCTTCTTATTGCTTCCACATGCTGCTTATGGCAATTCATACTAAATATCAGAGAAACTAATAACCAGCTGTCCTAATAGAGCATATTGACTAATATTTCTCCAGCTTAAACTTCATTCTTAGTGCATTCTTAGTCTAACTGATTAATTTTTTTTTAGTGATTCATGATAAATAATATATATCCTTTAGCTCTGACAGCAGTTTGGTTTGTTGGAGGGGTTTTGTTGGTTGGTTGGTTGTGTGTTTTGTTGTGGTTTCTTATTTTACTTTATCTTCCCCTTGTAGTTTTAAGTCTGAACTGAATTATTAATAGGTTAGATACTAAAAAAAGCATTCCCATAAGAAATATGCTTAAGGTCAAAAAGTAAAGATGCATCTAAGCCCAGCTGGCATATGAGAGGTATGATAATTGGCTTTACTTTAACCAGGAATTCACATACACTACTCAGAAGCTCTGGATGCCTCAGGATCCTGTATCATGTTCATGGCCTTTCCTATGAACCAATTACAGGATTTCATTTCTCAACAGAAGGAAATCAATCCTCCCCAACCTAACCTCAGGTACAGAAATAGTTAACCTATTTATCTGAGCTTCTGTACATTTCTACATATCATACATTTTACATTACATTTGACCAGACAAAACAGACCAGTATTTTTCAATTTCAGCAAAATTATACACAATTCAAAGCAACCTGTTTAACACAGGAAGAATCGGATGAGTTAAACTATAAATCACACTCTACTCCATAGTTTTTCCCTACAAACATGAGGAAAGAGAAACCTCTTTCCAGCCATGCCTCCTTCCCGTGCTGCTTTTTACCTGCAGGTTGTTGTTTCCCTGTCAGCTTTTACTCAAACTGCAGCTGTGAGGGACATTTGGCAGGATCTCACGCCACCAGCCTGAGTCTCCTCAGTGCCAGAGGGTGACCAGGATCTGGTGGCAGATGACAGGTCTCAGAGTTATTTCAACAATAGCACTTCAAGGGCTTGTGCTCCATCTGTTGTGGTGAATTGATACCCTATCCCTGAGGTACCAGAAATAGAAACACTTTATCTGCTGCTAGAGTTTCCATCATCCCTTAACTCCCTTAGCAAACATAATTATCATGTCAAAGCAGAAGAGACTGTAGCACGAGGAGATCAGGTTCGCACATTTACAGAAGCCCCTAATTTTATTTCTGTTAACTGTAAAGGTCTTTGCAAATTATTTTCCCCTCTGTGCAGTACAGGGAGGAGGAAAGCCAAAGCAGAGGGCTGGGGACACATAAGTAGTACGTTATGTTGCCCTTTAACAGCAGCCTGGTCTAGCCGGTGTCCCTGGCCATGGCAGGGAGTTGGAACTGGATGATCTTTAATGCCCCTTCCAACCCAAACCATCCCAGGATTCTATAACTAAAGCCCCAGAGATTCCAGTACCAGCTTAAATTCCCTGAAGTGGATGAATTTGACTCATGGGAGGATATTTAAAATGAACATGGGCGAAAGGGACTAATCAAACCCTCAGCTGGCTCCTCTGGAGCTTGCACTTCCAGCCACTTTCAATACTTCTGTATTTCACAGCTTTCTGGTGCATACACGAACCAAGCAACTCGATTTTCCAAGCTATCACCAGCTCATGACTGGAATGCCCTCTGCAGGACAAAGGAAGCTGGAGAGAAGGCTTTGCCTTTTTTTTCCCCCCTCTATCAACCACTGTTGAGACAATAAACAATTTGTAAGAAGCATTGAAATATTGTTTTTAGCATCCTAGAAAATCCTGGTTTTCTCTAGGCACTCTAAACTGAAAGCATCTTCCTCTCTGGAAGGTGGAGGCTGTCTCACACCAAGCTCACAGCAAACAGTCACCAAGCAGCCACTATTTGTTTTTTCATCACATTCATTATAGTCCAGTTTCTGTGCATAAGCACCAAGCACTGGTTCAGCAACAGAATTTAAACTCTAAATGATGACCAGGTTTCAGATGAACAAAAAATTGGGAGAGAGTAATTGAGCTTCCATGGCCACTCCGTGAAAACAGGCATGCTTGGAACTCACCTCGACAACACTAGTTAGCTCTAGGTGTGCCTTTTATTCCTCAAAATACAGATAAGTGCTTACCAAGATGCCCCAAAAAGCAGCTGTTAGTACTCATTAGCTTCTGGTCCTTCCAAGTTGAGGCTTGGCTTAAAGTAGTGCTGTAGAGGACATAATCTGTATTCCCTGGTGAAAGCTGGGCATTCCTATGGTGTCTTCTGTCCAAAAGTCTCCCAGACCTTTCCTGGTGAGCTAAACCAAGCGGTATTTCTCTGCAACAAACAGGACTTGTACGCAGTCTCTGTTTTAGGAATGGCTTTAGTCATACCCTTGTCATCCTGGAAGAAGTGTAACAGAACTGAGATTTACTTCTTTTGCCTTCGTGCCACAGCTCAAACAAATAATAACTCTGGGTATGGTACATATGTTAAAACCTCTTTCAGAAACACACCCCAGAAAAATAGCCTGAGCTGGGCTGAGAAAGCCACCACAGACTCGGGGAATATTTTGAAAGGTCCAGACACAGAGTGGAATCAACACTCCTGCAACCTCCTTTTCCCCCCTTTTTTAAGGCTTGGGAGTTAAGGATGGTGTTCTCAAATCCACCTTAAGCTCCACAGATCTAGACAAATTGCTTTGACAAGTCCATGATGTCCCTGGGGTTACAGCATAGCTTCAGAGAGGCAAAAGAAAAGCATATTGTGGGCACACACCTATTTTAGCAACAGCCCAGTCAGGTTTTAAAAATACAAGAAAAGGAGCGGGTCAGCACAAAAGTTAAACAAAAAGAAACTATTCTGAGTGAAATAAACTCCAATTTGAAAACACAAGAGCTGACAGATGCCCCTCTCTGCCTGTTCCCAGTGGCCTGCAGGAAAGCTCTGGACAGCACCACAGTGGCAGCTCATGAGTCTGAAATCTACTGCAAGACCTGCTACGGGAGAAAATACGGTCCCAAAGGCGTTGGCTTCGGGCAAGGGGCCGGATGCCTCAGCACTGACACTGGGGACCACCTGGGCCTGAACCTGCAACAGTGAGTTAAACCCCGCTGACAGCACCTTTCTCTGCTCCTACTTGGTTTAGACATTTTATCCTGTTTCCATAACAACATCCAGCATAAGGATGTTTCCTACACCCTTTCCTTCCACCGCCACAATAATATACCAGTTTTTAATGATGCTCGGTCTCTTTAAGCTTTCTTTACAAATTACTTTCTCCTTCAATAGGCAATTATTGTGCAGAAGCAGCCTTTATAAGCCACCACAGCTGTAAATATTCACTGCAATTGTATGCTGCCATTTGTAGCACAGTGGTAAAGTCACATTCACTGTAGAAAATTAGAATATACATATTTTTATTTTTTTTTCCTATCAGAGGCTAAAATGCAGTTAGGTTTTACTCTTAAAGAAATAATCACACCACCACATACTGCTAAGCTCTCCTCTCAGTGGGGGAAATAACATTTCTAAATCCTCCCTGTGGCTCAAATAACACTTACAAGCACACCGCAAATGTATTTGAACAAAGGCATTCTAATGGGACAGCATCTTCCAAAAGCACATAATTAGCTCTGACAGTACATTTTTATAGGATTTTTCTATGATTCTCAAAGCTGCACATTTCCAGACCAACCCCGTCTCCTTCTGGTGCAACCATGAGGAAGCCAATTAACCAATATGCTGTGCAGGGAATAAAAGCTTAAACAACGTATTTAAATGTACCTCCTTGTATGGTATGAAGCCATTACGGGCAGAGTCCTGCACCAAAAGCTGCCACATCCTGCAGACAAAATGACCTGTTGCAGTCCAAGAATCCAGTAATTCAGAAATCATTCCGTGAAAGGCTTTAAGCACAAACACGTAAAGTGCAATGTCCAGAAACACAAAGTAAAGCTACTTTTTTGATGTGTTTTTGACCCCGAGCCAGGCAAAAACCCCAATTCCCCGTCCAAATGTTTCACTGTCTAACAAAACATCTGCATGCAAAAATCTAAACTTTTATTTGCCCCTCGTTGAGTAACAGCAGCCAGCCAGCTATGAAGAACAGAGAGGTCTTTTGCTTGTGTTTTCCCTCTCGCCTCTGCATAAAACAAAGTTGTTTTTTACTCTCACTTTTCATTAAATGTAATCTTTTCTGTATGTGGCTGCTGCCAGCTCCACGTATTCAGCCCAGAACAGGTAATATCAGAGGTCACAGCACCAGCTTTTCCATCACACAATACAGAATTCAACAGAATACTTTGATTTTCTCCTTTTTTATCCCCCTTTGCATGCCTGAGAACGGCAATTTAGTATTTTTCATCCCTTACCAAGAAAAAAAAAATCCTTTTTCTAAGGAAAGTGACACTTTAAGCAGCACCTAAAAACTGAAACCTTGTGTTTTAGGGGGTCACCAAAACCTGCTCGCCCTTCTACACCAACTAATGCCTCCAAGTTTGCCAAAAAGGTGGTAGACGTGGATAAATGTCCCCGCTGTGGCAAATCAGTGTATGCTGCAGAGAAGATCATGGGAGGAGGAAAAGTAAGTAATTGCTCCAGCACTGGAAACAAAACACAGTTTTGGGTGAGAATCTATAGCTAACAGGTCCTTGATCGTTTAAATTTTCATTCCTGGCCTCGATGAAGAAAACATGAGGAAGAATCAACAAATTGCTAGAGTGGGATGTACTTTCAGGTCTAAAATCATGTGCTTTTTGTAAACCTTCTTCAGCTTTTTCCTTCTTATTGATGCCTGAAGAACAACCCCTGATTACTGCACAGGCTGGCTCTGCCTCCACATCTGGGGATATTTATAAACAGTTATTTGTAGTGGCAATTACAGACGTATCAAAGAGATCCTGTCAGAAGCCTGTCTCACTTCACAGGCAAAGCTCTCTGCTCTAGGAACTCTCACTAGAATCTTGTATCTGCCCATCAAAGAAGTGGCCAAAATAAGAGTAGTGTCTCTCCCTCTCTGCTTCTTACTACACCCCCGTTAATACCAGTCCATGGCTAACAAAGCCCCTTGGTAACACCTTGACATGGGGTAATAATGTAAATGAAAAGACTAACCTGGAATGACTGAAAATGGAAGCCACGAGCTCAACAAAATGATTTTAACCTTTTCACACCATAAAAAGCAGTAGCTGTTTCTTGTACCTGTGCATTTTCTCTAACATACAATGAGATGTCTTCATGTCCTCAGCCTTGGCACAAGTCGTGTTTCCGCTGCGCTATTTGTGGGAAGAGTTTAGAATCCACGAATGTCACAGACAAAGATGGAGAGCTCTACTGTAAAGGTGAGAGTTGTAGAGAGCAGATCTGGGTCACCGAGTCACTCTAAAATTAGTCTCTTTAGACCTAGGAAAGCCATCATGATTTACCTTGTTTCATGCTTAACACCTTCAGGAAATGTCATTTTATCTTTTTTTAACAATTTTCCAAATGCAAAGAGCTGTGGTAACACTGCAATTGCAGCTTATACTATTAAGGGTTAAAGCTGTAATTTTTCTACAAATCTCTCTCACATCTGTCCTTAGACCTTATAATAGAACACTGGTCATGTCTGCTGGGCAGGCTCTTGTACCTGCACTGTCACGCCCACTAAAATAAAAAATCTACATAGATACAGATCTTCAAAGGTCATCTGGACTGGAATTCTTGCCAGTTACAGTTTAAAGATACTCCCACTGTATTGGTAGCACAGCAGATAATGCATTGATGCTAAATTATACATCCAGATGTTCTCCTCAAATCCAGAAAGTTCACAGATTTCACCTGACTCTCAGAAACAGCTTAAGGGGGAAAAACATGCAAAGGTTTTATATCCCAGGCTAAGCTTTACAGAGAGCCCTAAAGAAGAATATGCAAGTTCTGTGACTTTTGAGTTGTGATAAATAACTTCACATGCTTACCAATACAGGGTTCAGTGGAATTGTTTAAACACCCATCAACAGTTTCCAGACAATGCTCCAGTTCTTTTAACCTCCTTGAAAATCTGACTTACTACTCCACCTGTATTACTCACCAGACCCAGTTTTACTGAGCATTTTCAGACAGGAAAGCTTTAATGAAAACATTACTTAGATCTTAAATCTACAGTTTCATAATATTTTCGACATCACCAGATGTGACTTTTGTGTAATTCAAATATGTGATTTCAGTTTCACTATTAAAACCTGTCAACACTTGTGGGAAATAAGCTCTTTCAGATTTCCTTCCTTTTATTAACTCGAATTTGGTAGTAATCTAAAAACTAAAAGACACTTACCTCTACCTGAGAACATTCAGAATTCAAAACCATTTACCTCCCTCTCCTTCTTTTGCAGTTTGCTACGCAAAAAATTTTGGTCCCAAAGGAATTGGGTTTGGTGGCCTCACTCAAGTGGAAAAGAAAGAGTGTGAATGAGAAGAAATGGATGCAACAGTCTCAAACTGCTGTTGATGCCACCAAGTGATAGCTGTCAAGTAAAGCATTAAAAATCACATATTGCTACAAACATAGGGCATTTGGGTAAGATTTTCCACCTTGCAGGGAGAATTTGTCAGCTTATATCTTAAGAAATCTTAGATTAGATTAGAAAGGTACAGTGATGAAACAGGACTCATGTTTATTTTATAGTAAGTAAAGACAAAAAAACCTCATGGAACATTATTGCTTCTTAAACTAATATTTACCATGTTATAGACTGGAATTTTAGTCAGGAGAGTGTCCCATTAGGACAGAGATACCACATGGAGTGCAGGGTCCAAGTGCTCTGTATTTTCCTTTGTTCACAATGTTACACTGTCTGTATTCCCACCAATCTCTAGTGGTGATTTGAACTTGTTGGCATTGTGTTATGACAAGGTATATGTTACTTGCTTTGAGACAATTAAAAAGGGTTTGAAATTCTTTCTCTCAAAGGGTTGTATTTCCAAAGAAAAACACTGCTTTCTCAGAATGCACTGTAAGTTTTGTTACTGTCTGTTCTCAAGCTACAATAAAGTACTTAGTGCTTTACATCATTTTTGAATTTACTTGTGCTTTTACGTTCTACAATGCTGCAGATTTCAAGATGAACCAAATCCCCCATTTCTTAACTACAAGAACTGTGTCTCATTACACTACTTGACTCTTATTTTGTCAGTTCCAGATGGTATTTAACTTTAATTTTCCAATCTTTATCCCTTTCCCTGTTGGTTTTCATCGCTATATTCACGCCAGTGTCCAACTGGTCATTCCAGACTGAGGCTGTAGCCTTTTCCTGGGAACATGGCTGACACTGGCTATTAAAGATCTATGCATACAGTTGGGAATAATTCCTTTTGTTTATATACATTGCTATTTTTCATCAGGAACTCACCCATTTTCATGCATTAACAGGGTACATACATGTAAAACAAGGCAAAGAGTCAGGCTTTCTTTTATGGCTTTGTGCCTACCTGGTCTTTACTCCCTCACTGGTCTCATGGCCCTTGAATCTATTTCGGTCTGCAAAGATACACTTAGAAGTATGAAAGCTCTCTTTTATTACATGTAAACTTTTCAAATACAAAGACTTAATAGAGGTTTTCACAGCATAAGGAACAAAATTAAAACATAGTTAATAATAAGTTCTGAAACATGAACATTCACCTGAATTTCAAATGCGATTGTCTTTCATTATCTGGAAGGATAAAGCAAAAGGTACCAACATGGCTTTGAAATTCTGCCCTAAAAACTTACCTTTAAAAATATATATATATTCTTAGTGTCATCTCATCACATAAAGTTTTAAATAGTTTCAGCTCAAACTTTATATACACAGACACACAGTGACTGTTCCATATACAAACCTGCTTAGCTTATGCAAGATAGAACTCAGTATTTGAAACAATAATAAAAATAAAACCAAGCAACTTCGGAAGAATTTGTAAAAATGAACAAAATATCCAGTTTTATTTAGCTCTCAGCTCAACCACTTTAGAAACTAAGCAAAACTTTACACAGAATGAACATTTTTCTCCTTTGCCAGATGAAAAACGTTGTATTGCTTGGTCCAGTCAATTATGTTGGGTTTGAACACACCAAAGCAACTGCACTGAAAAAAGTCTGCAAGATTCTGGAAGCATCCAAGACTAAAAAGGAGAAAAATATGCATTAATAAATCTTAAAAAAGAAGAGTGCAAACATCAAAAACACATATTCACCATGAGACAGTACTTCAGATATAAACCTGACAAGTGTTAGAATTATGGAGTCGGCTCTTTTTTCAATTAAACAGTTCTCTATTGAGCATTATTCCTTTGCTGAACTTTTACAACCTGTTTTACATTAACAAATGAGAGTAGATGAAGCTGAACTCAAATGTTTAAAAGTTGGTGATTAGTAAGATCCCATCTGTTAGCACACATGAGGAAACAAACAGGGAAACTTTGGTACCAATTTCTCTAAATACTGCAAGAGAAGTCAGAAAGAGGCCAGTTCATACCTTAATTCTCTTTCTGATCCTACACAACAGACACGAAGACTGATGAACAAATCAAAGGACAGCACTCCCTCATCCCCAAAACAATGTCTAATGATTAGTGCTACAGGCTGATTTTGGCACATCTTTTTCCCATGCACACAGCCATGCACAAAAATCCCACAGGTCTTATGCTGGTTGTTTATTCCCTAGGGCAAAGGAAGTTCTCAGTAAGGAAAACAAGGTCCATTTCCTCCTCTTAGCACAACTCTTAACAGGCACGACCAGCACATCCATAGACCATCCTGGTTTTGCATTTATGAAGCAGGGAAGCAAAGCAGTACTGATTTAAAATACTCTGTTCATCAATACCCACTTGTATGGAGTTCTCCTGAGTGAAACAGGATGCTTAGAAGATTTCCTCTGTGTCAGGAGATTCATTCTTTCATGAGAGGTCAAACCCAAGAACGCGACCTTAGTGAAAGGAAAACGTAAGTAATGGTTACAACACAAACAGCACGAATCAAAATTCTGGCGATACAAAAAGATGAGAAGGGAGCAGGGAGGATGAGGTTGGCCACATCTAGCAAATAACTAGTACTGCTGAAATTGATGACTGCAAATCACATTTTCAAATGTCACTTGGACTAACACAGACCCCAGCAAGCTGTAACAAGAACACTTCTACTGACAAGGGAAGACTGTGCTTCCACAGATGTCTGCAGAAGTCTAAGATCTATCACAGTTAAGCATCAATCCCCTCAGATTTTGTCTATATTCTACCACACAAAATGGTAGAAAAGGATGCCCTGAAAAAAGGACAAAATGTTTTAGCAATGAAGAAGTACACATCAGAGACCCAACAGTAACTTCTCCCTTTTCTTGACTGTGTTTTCCTTCATTGAGTTTCAACAATGAACTTTGGGTTTTTTCAGCGTTTTTGCTCACATATTCGGTTCTAAATTTTTTTTTAATCAACATGAATCTTATAAACCCTCATAAACGGCTGCAAGGGTACTTCAACTGAATGACACACTAAATATCACAAAGCAGTACATTTACAAATGACTGTGTACAAAACACAGCAGTTAACGGTAAATATCCTTCCTAGATCCTGTTTTTTTACCCCAACATGGTATCTCAGTGGCTTGGACACTGCAGAAACCTAGCAGCACACATTTAAAATTCTGGAGTTGTTTTTTTTTCCTATTAAACAAGATGCAAAACAAGTCTTTAGCTCCGTATGCTTAACACATATTTCAGTGACATCTTTCCTAAAAGCTGCTAAACAGTTTCCCAGATGTTTTAAGACAGCTTTTCTCAATTTTGTTTGCACAGCCAAGCTCTGAGAAAAACACAAACAAGAAATTTGACAGTCCTCAACAAAAAGAGATCCAGGTCATATACTTTTACTGCTGCAAAGGGATTTAATACAGTCTAATGACACACTGCTGAGCTCTGACACTGAATTTTAAACTCAGGACTAATTATGCTATTAAGCTTTTGTGTCATTTTTAGGGCACTAATACCAGTTCTATTAGTCAAATAAATTTCTTGTCCTTAAATACAACTTTTTATAGGTTTGGAATCTTCAATGAGTAGTAAACCCAGAGCTCAGTTATGGGAATGATTTGCAGACTGTGATTCTACTTTTAACAAGGGAATGCTGGGTGCACAAGAGCCTGTGAAACTTTAAGTACCACCCCGAGGTTTGAGACAGGGTGACAGAACCCAGTCAAGGAAAGCAGGCACAAAGTTTTTAGGAGAGCAAATCACCCAGGGAAAAGTTTTAAGCATAAACTGAAGGAAAACAGTACCTGATAAAGCTGAACAGTGAGCCACAAGGAGGCCCAAACAGTATGGAAACAGGCTATTGCAGAGATGTAGAAAACCCAGGGAGAGCAGTACACGACCTGTGCGAAGAACGTCCACGCCCCATCCTGGTGGTAACTTGTTGCACAGTGGTTGGACCAATCTGAGAGGACACACACCCAGTCAATTATGCTTTGAAGCCCTTAAGAACTGAACAAGCATTATTTGCATGAAATGAATATTACGTAGCAACATGCTCTAGAAATACCGTATTTAATACATCCCGTGCCCACTTAAAAGCACCCACACAGATCCGTGACTGCTTTTTATTCTGGCTGCATGATCTTTACACTCTGGGTTCATAACCCCCAGAAGGAACACCCACGGCACTGGCTATGCACTTTTTACATGATATCGAGATGTCATCATCTCTCATCATCAAGGCTCCTGAAATTTTGCTTCATGCTTATTTGTAGTTTTAGGACAAGAATTTATCATTTCTCTTAAACACCATCATAAGCAAAAGAAGACATGATGGTGATAAATCCAAGAAAGAAGCACTCTACCACTATCAAACAGATGTAAACCACAATATCCAACTCCTAAGAGCTACTTGAAGTCTACCACATATGTGTTTAATGTATTAAAGAAACCTCAAAACAAACCCAAACTAAAAGGAAAGAAGCTTTTTTTCCCTCTCTATCAGTAGAGCAACAAAGAGGTTTTCCCACCACATTCCTTGACATACAGGAGAAAATAATACGCTTTTTCCTTAAGACCATCACTCAAACCCAGGAAAGTAACTCATGTTCACACCAATGTCCTGTGTCCTCCACTGCCATGGCTGGCTCACTTCACTTGGATGTTGAATATTAGCTCATTTCAATATAATGTGAAGTAATAGAAAAAATTAACTCCCTCTGCTTTGTATTCAAAAGGTTAGTGCTATGGTAATTCACGCTCAGGAACTATTATAAGGGCTCTCCACTCCAAGAAATTCATTAATTTTTCCAAGTAGCAGTTCAGATTTATTAATGAGCCAGACAGTTCTCTTCAAAGTTATCACTACATTAAAAACAAAAATAAATGGTTGCAAATATTCAATACATATTTCCAAATAACAAACTCGATAAAGCCTCGGCAATAATGTACTTACAAACTCATTCTCTATTACAGTAAAGGGCATCCAGATTAGAACTTGTAACCTGACCTTCCTCCACATGGAGTTCCTATTTCATCTCTAACAAAAATCCCTCCTGCTATTTCATTTTCCAATGGACATCCCACTAGAGCTGTAGCTAAGTTCTTGCTCGACACAAACATAATAAGATATTTGACCAAATATTCAGACATTTTCACTTATTTTACACAATAATGTCACTGTTGAAATATGGTATCACATGTGCAGGTATAATTACACTTGCTGGAAACAAAATGCTGAAAAATAAAGACCAGACACACACACACTTGAAAGGTAAATTAAATAAATTCATGGGTACATACACAGAAGAGTTCCATACAGCAGCCAGACACCCGTCATCGTTAGGAAAGACAGGAACAACAGGTAGTAAGAATGGTTCCCAACACCTGAATTTGAGGCAAAGAAAAAAATAACAGAAAAGTCTGACATTCCAAAATTCATCAGTATTTGCATTTCTTCTGAACTTAACAGGAACAAAAAGAGAGTCAAAACCACTTCTTGTTATTACCTCTGCTATCCACAAGAGAGCTTGACAAGGCTGATCCCTCTCTCAACTTTCTCCTATAAGCCACCCCAATTTATATAACAGAATTAGTTCTGATAAAGTCAGCCAGGATTTGACTCTTCTTCAGAGCATGCCTTCAGCTGTTTTAGCTAGATGAGGGCTGACTACGCAACCACAACTCTCCCCATGCACAGTAAAATTGTCTCATACGACTGAAAATCCAAGCTATTCAATTTCATTGTTTGACCTTGTGTGCTTCAGAATTGCAAACATACACAAAAAACCTCCAGACCTCTGTCAGAGAAACTTGCATGAAGATATCAAACCATTTTTCTTTAAATTACAATCATATTGCTCGAAGCTTTGAGACAATGCATCAAAAGGATGCCCTACCACCTTGTAAGTAGCAAACGTCATAAAAATATTTCCAAGGATTTAACATTACAACAAAAAAAGTTATTGTCAAAAAAGAAGTGCTAAAAATATACTGTTACAGATGGAAAGTTCTAACCTTCCTATCTTGAGCATCACCAATAATGAGCCAGAAAGGAAGAGAGAGGGCGAGAGGGAAGAACACAAGAGCACGAACAGCGCCCTGCAGGGTTATCTGAGGCTCCAGCTGCTGCTCTCAGAAGTGTCTCTAACAGTGACAAGAGGCAGTGGAAGCCTGGGAGGACACACAAGCCTGGCCAGTTTCTGGAGTTCACTCTCCTCATCCACAGCTACTGCATTAAAATGTCAGAGTGTGCACACTTGTCTAATCCTTTGTGTATCTACTTTTGGACATGTTGTCCCAAAAGTCTGTCTAATCCCTTTTTGAACCTTCTGACACTGCCTGTATCTCCAAACTCTTACAGCAGTAAGCTCCAAAAATTCACTGCCTGCCATGCAAAGACAGGACCCATTTTAAATCCCTACATCCAGTGTGATGTGCTTGGCGAGTAACAGTTCTGCATTCACTTTAGCCACCACCTTCACCTTTTTTTAGTTTCTTTTTTAAAGTCTCAGTCACATGCCCTGTTCCTTCTCCTCTCAAAAAAAATAGTTCCAGACTTTGTGGTGTCTACTCTTAGGGTGACCACTCTATCCCCTTAATAATTTTATTTGCCTTTCTCTCTTCCATCTAATTTCCTTCTGGCACCTTTCAGAGCCTTCTTGTAGCATGTGGGCTCTCTCTCTTTAAGAGGATGAAGTTATTTCTGCAGTTTTAAATATGTGGCATTTTCAAATTCATAAAACACACACTCTCACCTATGCACTGTCCAGTCCACAGAGAATGCTGATCATATCTGGCTACACATGCTTGGCAAGCAAGGCAATGCACAGATCTCAAAGGCTTCCTTACCTAGTTGAGGACGAAGGAAAAGAATACACTCACAGCAGAAGCAACTATTTTGCTCAAAATTTAAAGCATCATCTTACAGGTTGTGCATATTTTGCACAGTTACTATGTAACAGACCTCACAACACTGGGCATAGATGAGAACCATGCATCTTAATTTAAAAAAAAAAAGATAAAAAAAGTTATTTTTTATTACTAGAGTCCAAGGATCTCAAATCATCTCTTTTCACCATAAAAGACATAAAGAAATCTAAATAAAACAGAAAAAATCCCTCATGTAACACCTGAATGACAAGCAGACAGGAAAGTGTTTTTTACAGCAGCATTGAGTAAAATGCAGGTTCACAAAGAAAACAAATACCAAAGCCCCACTTACAAGACACGATGTGCAGAATGTTCTGAAGTCCAAGCAACCTGCCTCTGCAAGAGCTACAATGTTCTGAAAAACAAAGCATTTTGTGCTTACATTTGGATCACGTTTTCACAGGTACTGTGAAGATTTTTACATTAGGCCTCCTGCAGTTTGTAAGTAGTTTGAGTGCCAAGCACTGACAACAATAAGAACTTGCTATGAAAAAAGGTCCACAAGAAACACAAACCAGTGAAGACTAATGCAGCTTCAGCCATACAAGATGAGACAGAAAAGTATCTCTATGTTGCTAAAATTAATAATTAATGTGAATTAAATACTCTTTAAAGTGAGATGCTGTTTAGATGAAAGGCATCTCTCACGTAGCCAGACTTCAGGGAGATGAGGAGAGCTGCTTACATCGACTGTTCCCTGACAAGCACTAGATACACAATGTTTGAGTCCTATGGCCAAAAGGTAAAATCACAGTTTATTCTCCCTGGCAATCTGAAGAAATACAACCTCAAAGAGAGCAATGAGATCACAAACAAAATGTTTCCTTAATCTATAGGCTGGGGAGACCAAATACTAAATTCTCTACTGATTGGCTGCCCATGATTTCTTTTTGCCATTATGAAACAAACTTAGGAAATAGCTGCACGTTATTTGCATGATGTTCCTGCACAAAAATCAAACCATTATACACATCTTCAAAGCACCTGATAAAATGTAAGTAATTACTAGCACTTGATATGCCTTACGAGCATGGAAAACCATAGGAGAGCACTGTGAGTATCTCCTTCTAACCACAGACAACTAGAGCAGAAACCTTCCAAAACCTCCATTTAAGTGAAGTTCTATGTGAAATTGTATCACAGGTAACATCAGCACCTCTGTAAGATGTTTGGCCAAAGCTCACACTTCAATGAGAAGCTGGAAACAAGGAAATTATGGCAAGATGAGGAAGATAAGGAAACAAGCAGTAAGAGGCGAAGTTCTCCAAGATCTATGTTGTTCAGTGACACTGCTAATAACTCTTAAAGGAAGAATATTTCACACTTTCAAGTTCAACAAAACTGCAAATGATGACACAAGTCCACCAAAAGCAGATACATGTTGCACCAGGTTAGCCCTTCCACCTGTTTTTACAAAACCACCTACCTCCTTTCTTTCTTCTTCTGAAGTCTTTATATATCCAGGATCAGTACTCCAAGTTTTATAGAAATAATAAAAAAGGCCCAACATGCTGAACATGACAGCAACTTCAAGAATTATATTTGTTATATGTAACTGTCGGGTTAAGGAATATATTCTTATACCATGTATCACCATTCTTTGCCAAACAAACGTAATATTCTAAAATCCGTTTAGGTTTCTTTTCGAGCAACACACAAAAGGGAAAAAATGACTTCCACTTTTAAAGCAGGATGCTCTCTGTCCTTCAGAGGCCATCATATCAGAGAAGCTCGGTATCTGTCCAGTTTGAGTGCTGGAGAAGACATTTACAACTGTATAAACCTGAATCACAGTATGGCTCCCTGTCATCCTCCCTACCAGAGCGCAGAGTTTTGCCTTTCAAATTTTAACAGGTATAAAATGAATCTTATTTCTTTTTTCTCTCCGAAGCTTTTCTATTTTATTTAAACAATACCACTCAGGCATGCAGAGCCATAAAGCTTCTGGTAGCTTTGAGATTTGTTTGACTGCTACACAAACCTCTAAGTCATCACTCAGCCTTGCCCTCTCCTGTTCATTTCAGCCAAAAGCAATTGAATACATTCAGTCAGAAAAACGTAACTGAAAACCACCCTGAAACTGATTTTGTCACTCAAAAAAAAACCCAAGCACATACTGCTAAACACTTCTGAAGGTAATGGGACATTAGGGACATAGTTTTTATACCACGGACGAAAACCATCTGTACTTCAGGTGAAAGGGGAAGAAAAACATGCCAAGATTAACTGTCTCTATACAGCAACAGAGGAATGTGGAGTGGGACAGGTTTCATACCAATTAAATTCATGCATCAAACTTGGGAGCTCGGGCTGCTAAAGAATAGTCCCTGATGCCACCAAGGAGCAAGGCAGAGAGCCCAAGCCTGGATTGCATCCCCAGTGACCCCTCAGTCCATAAACTGTGCTGCAGATAACTTAAAAATCCAGTGCTGCAAACTCAGGGTTGTTTTGCCTTATGAACTAACAACTCTACAAACAGTTCTAACCAAAATCAAGATGATAAACTATCAAATATTTGGACTAAATATTGTCAGCTGAGTTTGTTACAATGGTGCAATTACAGAAGTCAAAATGATGGTGTGTTTCTTGTGGACACTGCTGGTCTATTTGCACTGCTGTTGGGACATTGGAGTTAAGAGAAATCCTTAACTAGAAGGGCTGGATTTTCATTCAGTCCAGAGGAACAGTTTGACAGACAGGTAACCAAAATCCTGAAAACTTCTGTAACACTCACATCTATGGCCAGTTCAAGAAGGACAACATATTGATGTGAAAAAGGGTCGGATAGTGAAACGGAAAACTATTCAAACCAAACCGAAACTATCCAAACTATCCATCCCACCAAACTATCGTTAGACCTTCAATAACCTTGCGGTACTCACCATGTTCAGCAAAGTGTCTGACTCAAATCCCTATCAGTGGGATATTTCTTCTTCCTTTTAATTTAGATGACACCAAGAAAACCGTAAAGCTCCACAACGCAACACTGAATAATACAATTTTCATTTAGACAAGCATATGTGTGTATCTCCTGTGGGAGATACTTGATCAGTTCATTGAAGTTAATCCCAGTAATTCTATTAAGGACATCTTAATTGGGAACAGTACAAAAGAAAATGCCATTTAAAGGCTGAATTAAAAATTAATTAAAACTGTGTAGCAATGTATTATAGCTGGTTTAGTACAAAACTATTTACAGTTCTAAGTATCTTCCTAAATGCCTTTTCACAGAACTTTACCAATAAATACGTGCCCTCTGTGTAACAAAAGAGCAGGGCACTGAAAAGAGAGTGCAAACTGCTAAAACGTTTTTGTACTCTACAGTGAAAAGCCTGTTCAAAGAAAGCAAATGAGAGAGAGAAATTAATCCGCTGTATACTAAGGATTCAGAGTGAATAAAGGCAGACAGGAGACTGGACACTCTGCGTTGCCAGAACACAAAGAAATTTTTCCCCTTGTTATTTCAGGGAGTGTGTGAAGGGTATTGATTTTCAAGGCAGAAGCATGAACACAACTGTCAAACCCTTGTCATTTCAGAAAGACATGCTTTTAAAATGATTATTAATGCATGTGTTATCCATTTATACCACATGCCAAAATACATTACTACATGAGGGGCTCAGTGAGGAAGATTAGTCACATGGAGATGCTAACAGAAACAATTAGATTTATAACTGACATTTTGATGTTCCAGTAACATGAAATAGATTATAAAGACAAAAATCTGCTAAAGACAAAAGAAGCTACAGATTTTTAGTCCATATATAACTTCAAATTAAAGTCAAAGTTACTTTGCCCCTGACCAATCTTACCAGACATTAACAGTCACGTGGAATTAGCTGGAACTGCTCACTAGTTTGCATGACCAGGTTTACATTCACAAGGAACTATAAGGATTATTGCATTTCTAGAGAATAAAGGATATCGGGCAGGAACCAGAAAAACCAGGTCATGGACATCCAAAAAACTGAACTTAGAAGAAATGCTGTGGGAAGATACCTTAGATTCTTGAGCCCCACAAGTTGCCTGAAAGAACATTAAAAGAAAAATAGTATTTTTCAGAATATATGTTTAAAACACAAGTCCATTGAATATAAATCATCTGGTTTGTTATTTCAAAAACTTCACACCCATGGTGTATCTCAAATCTCTCAAGGCAATCAAGAACTGTCACTCAAAAGGATTCTTTACCAAGGGGTTAACAGTGCAAAAATAAACACTAAGAGTGCTCTGTTCCAGCCCAGTATTATATACATATGTGGCACTGGGTGGGAAGTACAGTCTCACAGATATTTGCACACAGATAGCTTTGCCACACCAGTGAATACTGACTGACTGTGGCAGAACTGTTGGAGAAAGCAGGGAAAGGACAAAACAGCTCAGGATAACACTGGGAGGTCTGTGGGGCACAAGGAGAGGGAATGGCTCATTAAAACTCATTCTATGTCAAAATATAGCAGGAAAAAGTTGTGATAAAACATATTTCTGAGCACTGTGAACAGATACCTCAGTGTCTACCAGATGCGGACCATCAGTAAGACTCTTTAACATTAAAATTAACTAACAGACTGAATTTTTCTTTTTTAAAATCTTTCAGTGACAAGAAACTATTATTGTGCACACCTAATGGTCATTCATTCTAAAAAGTACACATATTTAAATTCTTCACACACTCTGCAACCATTCCTCAGGAGGTATCTTTTATGCTAAGCAAAACTAAACTTTGAAAATACAACATGTCTCTGACAATTAAATACACAGAGAGAGAGGAAAAGCCACAAACCTGACAAACAGGGCCATCCCAAAGAGCAGGCAGAGAAGCAAACCTCCTTTCAAAAGCCAAGAATCAGAATTTAAGTTCATGACGTATCCTATGGCCCACATCAACGCCAAGGAAGATGCCAGCATCAGGAAGAGCTGTTAAAATTATTATTGTTAAAATATGGCAAAGTATTCAAGCAGGACTTACTTAAAAGTATTCAGTTCATGTAATAACAAATGCTGAAAGACTCAAGATAGATAAGACAAGGTGACACATAAATACATCAAAAGCAGGGGGGGAGAAATGATACAAAAACCCCATACTCAGAACACTGGTATGTGCTTTTAAAGAATATTTTTTGTGCACCCAACTTCAGAAATCTCAGCAGTTCCTCATTAGAATGATTAGCAAATCATTCCAAACACAGCATGCTGTAGTTTTAATTCCATTCATTATCGCTTAGATTACCTCATATTTCTCTACTATTTTCAGCAACCTGTTATTTTTCCTGCTTCTCATTCTTTCTTCCTCTTTTATCATATAAACCATGAAGTGATTCTGACTTTGATATGCAAGGTCAAGCGGTGTCTCTCCCTTTAACAACAAAAAGGGTTAGTTATTTATGGATATGGTTAAAACAAGAATAACTGGGCAGTTACTTCCCAGCTCCACCTCCCCCCTATTTTTAAGGCAAAGTAAGCTAAATTCAGAGTTTTAACATGCTTAATTCAGTGCTTTGTAATTCCGAAAACTGTTACTTGCAAACAGATTGCATCCATATGAGTTATCTGTTGGACTGCTTCCAATAACATATCTAGTCATGGGAACTGATACTTTCAACATTCATATTTCTCACCCTCAGTTTTTACAAATAGTAAGAGGAAGACTTTCATACGTGACCAACCCTTCTGAATGTACAAACAGGCCCTGTCAAACACCAGCTTTCACACAGATTTTGAAGTCTTTGTAAGTCTGACTGGACACTAAGGAACTGCTACTTTTCTAAATCTGCCCAAGGTCGTTAGTCCTCAGGATAATAACGTTTTTGAAGTAGAAAACAGCCAAATCAAGAAACAAAGAAATGAAACAAACTCCCAAGAAAATGAAACGTGTTGGGTGAACACAAAGCTTGGCTGCTCGTTAAACAAATACTGCAAAGAATCTCTGCATTCATACTTTAAGTCACACCTCCAGTAAGGTGCTAATTCCTTTTGGGGAAGACTAAGAACATCTGCTCTTGGTCAACCTCCATTGGAATTGACATCCAACACGGAAAGGACCCTGATTTTTCTTTACACCCATTTTACACATTCACGCCACATGGGATGAAATACCATGAAAGAAATTGTACCTTGACATTTTTTATGTCCATGCTGGCACCAGCTTCCAGCAACAGATCCACTGCACTGATATTTCCTGATGTTATTGCCCAATGCAGTGCAGTATTCTTTTGAACATTGTCTACAGCATTGAGAGAGGGGTTAAACTTTAAGAGAAACCTCGTGGGTTCTGGTCTAGATGAAAATAAAGCGTAACAGTTAACAAACAGAAGATAATCTATATTGGAAATGAAACTTTTGAACATCTTATAAAACAGCTGTTCCCATATGTGAAACAACAGCAGATATGCAATGCCTTGTCTCAGAAGAAGCTCATCAACAAGAGAGCTCAGAAGTTTAGAATTCAGGACTTGCCCTGAAGGTTTTTTTCCAGACAGTGTTATCTTACTCTTTTAATAAATGAGGTATATAACACAGATTGTATCTTCTACAACACCGTGTGTAAGCTATCTCCACATTTTATTTGTTCTAAATGCATTTCACTGCACCCACATCCATTCGTTCTCATTTTGGGGAAAGCACAATAAGGCTGCAGACGATTCAGCCACAAACCTAAACTCCTTTCAGAAATTCTTTTGACTTTCTTTGCTATATTCAATGAGCTACTTCCTGACTCCCGATCTCTGAAATACTGCATATTTTAGTACAAAGTAAAGGGAAAGGAATAGTAAGAAAAAATTCACCTTGCTGCTTCTCAGGTACAACAAAAGAGACCCTTCTCAGTTATTCCCTACTTACCCAAGAGCTTTTTGTGCTGTTAACATTAAAGGTGTTTGTCCATTGAAGTCTGCAGTGTCTATGTTCTAAGAATAAGAAAAACAGAACAAGTTATTTCCAGTGACTTCAAGAAACAGTGAGATGGTCAGATTTGGAGCTATACAACTGGCTTAGCTTCATGAATGAAAAGAAAATGGAAAGGAACCAAATTATATCAGCCAAGAAACCCACACACATTTAAACACTTTTCCTCCCTCTACAAGCCTTGCATGTCTGTCCTTCCTGAGTAATCCAGTTTCCCACTAAGGCCATTTTTAAGGGAGAGTCTCCACTAAGGATATTTTCAAGTGAACCAGGTTAACCATATTCCTTGTCCTCTTTTGCACAGAAATACTATAAATAAAGTGTACCTTGTACAACGATGTTAACCATCTTCTTTGTATAAACAGAGGTTCATAACAGAATGCCCAAGTACATGAAACAGGTTTATTAAAACAACAAAGAAGTGCTGGTTGATCACATATCTCAAGGCATAAACACCTAACTTGAATTACTTAATTACTTAATTTTTTTTAAATTTTTACTTAATTACTTTAATTTCCTTCCTTCTTAACAATAAAGGTTTCCTTGTTCCCTACCTCCACTCATCAACACATTAGAGTAGATTTACTCAAAAAAAAGATTAATCACTTGGATTTTTTAGTAGAAGATAGGCGAGCTAACAACTTAATTAGGTCTGTGATATATATCACCTACGTTCTACAAGTCAGTTACTCTACTAAAGAAAACTCTCTGAGACAGAAAAGAAACTTAGCAAGTTTTTAAACCCTAACACTCCATGTTTCTAAAAAACAGTCTAGGTCATAGAAGAATTCTCCTCCCATTTTTATTAGCAAATTGTTACACTTGTCATTAGTACTGTTTATCTCAGGCGTAAGCTAAGAAACATCAACCACCATGGACACAAATTTAAAGAAAACACAGAAATTAATAAAAATTCAGAATTAGTCTGATCACCTAGTCTGGATACTTCAATTGATGGACAATTCCATGGATGATTAGTTACAAAATTGTAATCAAATGATAAATACTTCATGATGTACATGCATCATATACTTTTTGTTCTCAGGCTTAAATGCCATTTACACAGCACCACAAATCTGCACAGGCTTAGCAATGCTCCTTAAATACTCTGAAATGTATATGAATCTGGATGTGTGGGGATAACAGGAACAGGGGAGAATATTAAAAAAATATACATATAAAACAGCCTGAAGTTTCTCTGAACTTATAACACACAAAAATACCTGCTTTTCATCTAGAAAACAGACCAGTTAGTTCTGAAATGCATCCTACACAAAGGCAGGTACTCATAAGTAGAACACAACACTTGGGACACCCCCAACATACCTGGCCTTTTGATATGAGGTAAGCTACGATGGGCATGTGTTGGAAGAGCACTGCTAAATGAATGCTACTGAATCCTTCCCCATCAATAAGACTGGGATCCGCTCCACATTTCAACAACAACATGACCATGGGTAGGTGTCCTTGTCTACAACGATATATGAAATGAAACTATAGAGGTGGTGAAAAAAATGGGTATTTTCATGAAAGCACTGCCTTAATAATTCTCATACAGACCCCACAACAAACAATTTTCTCTCAGAGTCTCATGTTTTTATTCAGGAAATTACTTTTAAGCTACAAGTTTGTATCAGGAAATTATACTAAATATATACCTTAATAAATCAGCCTAGGGCAAACTGTTAATTTAGAATACAGTGGTTATTCTACAGTAATTTCTCCTGTGAGCAGGCATTCAAGTATCCAACTCTGCCAGAAGACTGATAGACCAGAAGAAAGCACTGATCTTCCCGTGTAAGAACTGGCACTCGGAGAAGTTATCCCGGAATAATTATTTAAGATTATGTTTTCTCCTGACAAGGAGTGCTTCGTTCTTTGGACCACATAAAATGGTACTATAGCTGTTAATATTAACAGATTTACACTTGCAAGCAACATACCTGATGGCCCAGTGAAGGGGAGTTGAATTCAAATCTCCACCCAGCTGATCCACTACTGCACCTTTGGAAATATAGTATCTGTGTAATAACAACACATTAAGATTAAGAACACAGTAAGACATAATAAAATAGTAAAATATTATACTACTGATAACATAGTTCTAGTAGTAAATGGCTCACAAAAAAAAAATCACTGTAGAAACACACTGACAAAAGTGTTGTTGCAGTAAAGGACACTGTTTTGAGAAAATGTTTAAGAAAAAATATGGTCATTAGCAAGGCACTTATAAACTCACCTGTCATGTTTGTTTAACAAAACAAACCCAGGAAAGTCTAATGATTTCATGTACTACACGATTTCACACATAAAGAAACCATGCTATCTTCACATTTCAGTGACATTTTCATAAAGGTAATTGGGTTAAAATTAGAATTTCATGCTTTTCTCCTCAAGCAGCAGGTTCCTTTGTTTTCAAGTACAAAGCAACAGATTGATTGTAAGCAACAGTGGCAGAATACTGGTGTTACTTTCACAGGGACACCTGAGCTTACTTAACCAGCTCCTGTCTGTTGTTTATTGCTGCCCAGTGAAGAAGAGTCACGTTTTCTTTGTCTGGTTGTCGAACATCATATCCCGCTTCTACCAGTTCTCTGCATCGCTCTAACATTCCATACCTTGAATGAGGAAAAAAAAAAATCGATTTACTTATCATTTCTTAAATATCCTCCAAGTTTGGAGGACAGCCACATACTGAAGAAAAACTAAATTTCAGTAAGCATCACTCCATAGTTCCTACTGGAGCAAATTTCACAGTGCATTCTTGCAAAAAGAGCTGGGCTGAGCCTTGATGAGTAGAACTTTCTTCTTAAGAAACCTGCCTGAAATACCATTGGTTATGATAAAAATATTTGCAGTAGTAGCTGTAAATGATCTTTCTTCACAAAATCACAGAACCTGCTGAGTTGGAAGGGACCCACAAGGACCAAAGAGCCCAGCTCTTAGCCCCAAGACACCCGCAAGGGTCACACCATGTGCCTGCGAGTATGGTGCAAACTTCTCACACCGCAGGGAAGAAACGAAACTAAAAGCGTTTTCTTTGTAAGGACATCCACCTTGGCCCACATTTGAGGACACTCCCACCTATTTCAACACCCGGCAGGACACTCAGAACAGGTACTTACTGCGTAGCCTTGACGATATCACAGGTGCTGGGGTCTTCAGCAATGGGGTACGGTGCTGGCAGACCTTTATCCCCGTGGGCACTGGGGCTGCTGTGCAGGTGAGGCCCATGGCAGTGGCCTTTGCACTGCCAATTAACAAAACATTTATCATCCATTATTATCCACGGCTTGCACACCACACACACACACACACACACACCCCTCCCTACTTCCCAGAAGCACTTGCCAAGTTCCCTTCATGCAAACGAGGCCGGCAATTCACGGCACGGTCAGATAGTAATGACCCTTTTGCTGGCGGAGCAGGGCAGGGCTGTGCTCGGAGGCGCCCAGCACCTGGTCCCTCAGCACAGCACCCCCACCCACCGCAGCACCGCGGCCTGGCGGGCCCACACCGCCGGGAAGGGAAGGAAGGGAAGGAAGGGGCAATCATCCCAATTAGCACACGGGGGTCACTCACCGCCTGGCCGCTGCCCACCATCCCCGCCGCTACCACACTGCTAATAAGGCTGATAACGCTGCTGTTTCCTCCTCCTGCTCCTCCTGCTCCTCCTCCTCCTCCCGCCTCCTGGAGACGGGCGGGGCCGGGCCCGGCACACCCGGCCCGGCGGGCGGCACTGGGGCGGCCGGGAGCGGCCTGGCCCGGCGGGGACGGGGAGCTCTGAGGGGGGATGTCCCCGAGGAGCCCGGGTCACACAGGGGAGCTCTGTGAGGGGAAATGTCCCTGAGGAGCCCGGGTCACACAGGGGAGCTCCAGGGGGAAATGTCCCCGAGGAGCCCGGGCGGATCAGTGGCCTCCAGCTTCCCTCCGCCTTCTGCGGGGCAGCCCCGCGGGGAAAACTCTTTGGATTTCGCACGGGATCATCCACGCCTCGGGAGGAGGAGAGGGGCCTGTTCTGCTGGCGGCACTCTGCGAGGGGCCGTGCCCGAGCGGCTGGAAGCGCTGCCTCGGTGAGGGGAATGGGGTCGGTGCTGCGAGGGAGCTGCGCGGGCTCGGCCTGGAGAAAAGGAGGCTCAGGGGGAACCCTCTTGCTCTCCACGACTCCCTGAAAGGAATAATAGTGCCAGCTCCTTCCAGGTGTGGTTCCCTCAAGGAATTCAGTTGTTGGAAAAGGGGTAATGGTTAGGCCCAGCTCGGCCTCCCGCTTAGGGCGGACACAGTCCCCTCAGCGTGGGGCCGTGGGGATCGTGGCTTCTGCCGGGTCTTCANGCCTCCTGGAGACGGGCGGGGCCGGGCCCGGCACACCCGGCCCGGCGGGCGGCACTGGGGCGGCCGGGAGCGGCCTGGCCCGGCGGGGACGGGGAGCTCTGAGGGGGGATGTCCCCGAGGAGCCCGGGTCACNCTTGCTCTCCACGACTCCCTGAAAGGAATAATAGTGCCAGCTCCTTCCAGGTGTGGTTCCCTCAAGGAATTCAGTTGTTGGAAAAGGGGTAATGGTTAGGCCCAGCTCGGCCTCCCGCTTAGGGCGGACACAGTCCCCTCAGCGTGGGGCCGTGGGGATCGTGGCTTCTGCCGGGTCTTCAGGTGGAGGCTTGGAGAGCCGTCCAGGGCGCGAGAGGGTTGGCAGCCCTTATAAAAGAGGGCGAAAAACAAAACGATGTTCTTCTAAAAAATAAATCCATGTCTTGGGAGGACAGGGCAGCAGGCAGAAGGTGGCACAGGCTTGTCTCTGACAAGCACAGGGCCTGGGCTGGCACCCGGGTGCTTTGCCATAACTGGACCTCTTACTGCACTTTCCCTTTCCATTGGCTTCTTTTAAGGTACAGGGAGATATTCTGAGGGGAAGAATGAGACCAACACCATGGCAGTGAGACAAGGATCTCAGCAGCTTTCAGTTCTGAATGAGAAGGAAAGCCAGCAGAGAAAGTAGGTTCTTTTTACCATCCCAAAGCTGAAGAGGAGAAGTGCGATGGACAAAGACACACACTCACACTCAAGCTGTTGGCAAGAAACAACAACAACTTTATTAACAAAAGGCTTGTTTTTATAGTCTTTTTATCTGTCCATGTGCATATATGCTACATCTTATTGGCTAGGTACTCTTGTCCATGAGCCTTAGACCATCTTCTGATAGGTGGTCCACATCTCTCTTCATGCTGCTAAGTCTCAAAACACATCTTGTTATTCACACTTGTTTTTCTCAGTTGTTTTTCTCCTTTCTTCTGCTTTCCTGTGCCTGGTACAAGGCCACAGGTGTTTCTTTTCTGCTTTCCCCTGCTTACAGCTGCATCTTCTCAAGGCCAAAGCTGTCCTCAGCCCAGTAACCTTCCACAGAGAAGGGGAGGATCAGAGCTGCTTCAGGCAACAGAACTGGCTCTCCCCAGGAAGGACCCTCTGCCTCTCTCCCATGGATCTGAGGATTCTCTGGACCTTCACACCAGCATGGAGATTTTCTGAGGGAGGCCCTCAGATCTCCAGATGGCTCTGGGACACAGGCAAGATCCCCCTGCATTTTATAAACATTCATCTGGTTTCCTACCCATAAAAGCCCTGAGGATCTTCCTACATGTTGGGTGGGGTGCTTTGGTATTTTGGATATTAATTTTGGAGTCTGGACTTATAAGTTTATTTGATTTTGGAAACTAGTTTATTTTCTACTCTAGAAAACTTGGGAACAAATTAGGAAACCCCTGGAGGGACAGTGTTGTTGATGCTCCCTGGGTTCTGGGACCCTGAGGACTCCAGAGTGCACTGAACGGATTATTTGGGTTGATCCTCTCGGTCCCTGGACCTGATGAGTTCATGGAAAGATCCCTGGCATTTTACTGAGCCATTCCTGAGAGTATAAAAATTAATTGTATTTACCCGTCATAGAAATGAAGCTCTATAATATAATATAGTTGGGTTATAAAACTGGTGATATAACTGTAAAAAGAGGGAGTGTGATCTTGGAATTAAGAAATGACTAGTACAATTGACTGTTTTCTATTACATGTGATTGTAATAACTATGTGAGTGAAAGGTGTGTGGGTTCCAGTCCCCACTGTCTGCTTTTCCCATGTGTTAGTCAGACATAGGTGCAGCTTCCTCAGCTCTTAACACAAGAGAAGGAGGATTAAGGAATGACCCTGTTAAAGGTTATGGGTGTGCCAGGAAAAGCAACACGTAATTCCTCAGTTTCTCTATTTGCCAAACTCCCCTAGACCTTTGCTAGGAAGAGATTGGTTGGAAAACTTGAGGCAGAAATTAAATTCAGAAAAGGGGATATCAAAACTGTAATTTCCAAAACTAAGTATGTCAAAGCAGCAGCTCTTCTTGTGCAGGAAATAACTCCTGTTAGCAGCAACATCCCAGCAGAAGCTGAAGATGCAGTTGTTCCTGTCCTGTGGGCCAGTGGAATTCCAGGAGAATGGACAAGGGCAGAACCTGTGAGAATGGCCCCTAAGCTTGGATCTCTACTGGTAAGGCAAAAGCAGTGTCCTTTACAATCAGAAAGCCAAGTTGGATTGGTTTCAGTAATAGACAAATTTACTGAGCATGGTTTGCTTGTAGAGTGTGAATCCAAGTACCAGTAAAGAAAGCAAATGGGAAAGGTGATTGATTAGTGAGAGAACCACCTGAAATAATAACCCAGAATAGCTTAAAGTATTAGATTAAAAGATGCCTTTTCTGCATCCCCTTGAGCAAGGAAAGCCAAGGAATCTTTGCTTTTGAATGAGAAAATCCATGAACTGGGAAGGAAGAAAAGAAGCCACCTGTCTCCTCCCCGAGCCATGAACAGCCTTCCTGGGAATGGCAGGGTGGTGTTGCCTCTGGATTGCTCACTATGGACTTGTAGTAAGGCCATGATATGAACTTTTAGAAACAGCCTGTAAGAATATACTCCCTTGGACAGGTGATGCAAGAGCAGCCTTTGAGCAGCCAAAGCATTCCCTGATGAGAGCTCTGGGTCTGCCAGGTCTCT
>VWZF01002534.1:1874-48609 GCA_013396755.1 Sclerurus mexicanus
AGAGTTGCGAATAAATCGTTAAGGGAGTCGTGCCCGGCGCTTTGTGTGCTGCGCTTGGAAATTATTAATGGAGGAGTTATTGGACTGAACGGTTTGGTTTGTGTCTGGGGTTTGGGTAAATGCCCTTCCCGGGCGCGGGGCAGCTCCCGTGCACCGCAGGATTTGCCGGGTTTGGGGAGCCCATGTGGAAGCCGGTGAGGGGCTGTCCATCCCTGCCTGTCCCTGTCCATCCCTGCCCAGTCCATCCCCACCCATCCCAGCCCTGTCCATTCCTGCCTGTCCCTGTCCATCCCCACCCATCCCACTCCTGTCTGTCCCTGTCCATCCCTGCCTGCTCCTGGTCCATCCCTGCCTGTCCCTGTCCATCCCTGCCCAGTCCATCCCCACCCATCCCAGCCCTGTCCATCCCTGCCTGTCCCTGCCCATCCATCTCTGCCCATCCCAGCCGGGACAGGGGACTCAAGGTACCAGGGAATGCTGCGTGCAGCGGCAGAGGACAATGTTTGGTTTTACACGCTGTCTGGCTCCACCTCTTTTTTCTAAAATATGTTTTGGAAACCTTGTTACACAACTCATTAGCTACGCCCGGAAAAAAAAGGTTGGTGCTTTGGTCTTCATATAATCCACTTCCCCAAAACACACAGGTAGGTTTTCTCTAGAACCCTCCCCCTGAGATTAGTGAAATGTCCTTTACTATACAAATATTATTTAACCTCTTTTGCAAAATTCAGTTATCTACAACACTGTTCCCATGAACACACCTTCTTACATCATCCAGTTACTATATTTAGAAACACCTACAGTAAAATAATTATGTGAATAGAGCAAACAACTAGGAGGTCACAGTTAATGTCATCAAATACATCTGTTGAGCTGCCCTTGCTGAAAGAGGGGTGGACCTCAGGAGAAACAAGGAACGTCACCACATCTTGGTCTTTGAGGAGTTTTGGGCACTTTCAGTCTATTTTTAAATGCCAGAACTGTGGGGTACACAGAGCCTAAGAGTTCTGGAGTCACTGGAGAGACTCTTACCAACATCTCCAGGTGTTATTTTAGGCTAAGGCAGTTTTAGGTCTTAGAGAGACATGGCTCAGCAATGCCCAGATTCACCTGAAGCAAAGATCATCATAATTCCTTGCATCTTTTTTAGGTCTTTTATTTATCTGCATAGTTTCCATGCAATACACAACAATCAAATATATTTTAACTGTGGGCTTTACAAGGCATAAAGGAGTCAATAAAGCAGAATTCAGACTGAAAATTATAAAACCTCGTATTTTTTTAAGGTTTCAGGTATGAAGAGAATGCAGAAATGCCAGTATCTGCTATCTCACACAGCAGGGAAAATCTGCCCCAGCCTGCAGGCTTTGCTTCCCTCTGGGTCCCAGCTGGGGGGGAGGGAGCCCATCTCAGTCTCCAAACATGAATATACACAAACAAGATAAAAATCATCACTGGAGAAGCACAAAAGACTAAAATCTTGGTTAGTGACGTTAGCATAGGGAAATGGGAGCAGTAAATATACCCAAGCATCCACAGACAGGGCAGTCATGGCTGTGTCAATGCTGTTGTCCAGCAGTGCACACCCATCCCTTCCCAAACACAAACCAGGGCAGGCTCTGCGAGGTTAAACCCCACCAGAAAACACTGTCCTCCTGCTGCACATCCCCTGTCCTCTGTCTCTGGGCTCAACAAAGCATGAGAAAAGGAAAAACACACTCAGCTAATTCACAGAGCTCCCAGTTACTTACAAGAGAATTAAGAATTAGCTCCTTGTACTGCAAGTGTTGTTAGAGTGTGAAAGTGTCAAAAGCTACAGAAAACAAAAAGAGAACTCTCCCAAATTGTGAAACCTATCAGCAATTACAGACTTTTTTTTGTCTTTCTGAAATACGACAGGACAAAAGACAGAAGGCACCACCCGTACTTTACAAACCCGCTGAACTGCCAGGAGTTTTTTCAGTGCTGTCCTGATTAGGAAGGAGCACATCGTTTGGAGAGAGAACATACCAACACATTAGCTGTTCTCACTCTTTTTTATTTGTTTAAATAACATAATGCTGCTAATGTGTCTTTAGAGTAAATTGTGTCTCTTATTGGAACTAGTTCCATTAGCTTCCATCTTGTAAAAATCCATGAACTTCAGTTTCACAAGACTCCTGCCATCAGAAGTGCAGGCAAAATCTGACCCTGAACTCACCATAAAATCAAAACTCACTTCTGGAGAACCTACAGTCTTAGGAACAAATGATTCAAAGATGAAATAACTGTATGTATGGGCATAGTGCCTCTGTGATAAAATCTAACGAAGTGAGGCTTGAAAACAGGGTATTAAAGGACACTGCTTTATACAGAGATCAGATGCCCATCTTACCCCCCAGTTTTCCCCCAAACCCTCCAGGTGACAAACACCCTTATTGCAAACAATTCCCATTTGTTAGTGAGTTGAAGGCACTGAGCGCTTTGGACACCTCCAGGAAAGAAGAAACAATTAATTAGCTTTCAGATGGGACAGTTGGGCAGTTCCTAATGGGCTCTCGCTGTCCACAGCGAGCATGACCTCGTAAACTTCTGGCTGTGGACCGTGGGGGTGGAGCTGTGACCAAAGCAATGTGCTCACTTGGAAGAGAAGACACAGACGACATCTCACTGGAGCATCCCTTAGCAACTGGACTGAAATGGCACTGCAGCTTCCAAGCTTCCTTGACACTGGAATAGCCCGTATTCCCATTCCTACCACAGCTAAGGAGACACAGCAGAGAGGACAAAATCTGTAGCCCAAAAAGTAAAAGCAATAGCGGTGATTTAATTGTACAAGTTCCTTTGTTTGTAGGTAATAGCCTATTTTCAGCAAGTCTTTTCCAAGGATACAGAGCTCAGTTAACCTGGGGGACACATGAAGCAAACGGTTCTTACAGCAACACCTTTATCTCTGATTTACTTTCGACTCTTTCCACTTGAAAACCTAGACTGTAAACTTTGTAACATTCCTCTCTATGATATCAGGATGAACCGAAAGAGAGCTGGAGGCTTGTGTGTGTGAAAAGAAAAACAACACAAAAATACTCTCTGATTTAAAGCTGTCAAGGAGCGAATCAGTGAACAATAAACTCTGGGTCACTTCACCACAAACCTGAAAATGCAGCTACAGACACACATCTCAGTTATCTCCTCTCCCCAGTGCTCACACCTGGGAGACTGTTCTACTCCCAAGAGTTTGGGTCAGAGCTGCTCTTCATGTCAAGGTGAACTTGCAAGGGGAAGACAGTTTAATCTTTTTTTTACTGAGAAGCTGCATCCCTGTAACTCCCCCACAGCTGAACATATACACCCTGCTTTCTTTTAAAAAAATAACAAAAAATCTATGCATTCTTCTCCACTCCATGATTCACTTGAAATTTATTATTTTTATAGACCTTAGTAAGAAATGAAAATCTTATAGGGGCACCCTTCCCACTTTTCAAGAGATTTAAGGTACTGGGAAAATATAAACAGGGTGCAGAAGAAGTTCCCCATGTGCACAGCACCTTTGAGGATTCAGATCTCAAGCAGAAATAAGAAGTAGCTGTGAATTTTTGTTCAGGAGCCTACATTACCCCATGCTTCATGTTGCTGTCCTACAAATTCACAGTGCCCTGGCTGAGCAGTCGGAACTGACCTCCCTCTTTTAAAAGCAGGGATTAAGTCCAGGACAGACTGACTCTTTCAGTTAAAGGACACTTTTTAATACACACTGTATATTTTTGTGCAGGGATAACTCTCTGCTCTGGCTCTTCATCCTGGTATCGTAGCTGAGTATCAAACCTATCAATGTCAGCGTATTTAATGCCCAGTAAACTTAGTCTTTTAGCTAGCTATAGATAAGGATTAATTAAAGTTCTGATTGAGACTTAGATGATTGGGTTTTTTCAGCTAAGAAAGCTTCCCTAGCCTCTTGCAGTGACTCAGGTCTGCTGCTCACGTTTTCCTGGGATGGAGCCATCCTCCAGGAGCTATCGTCCTGAAAATCCTTTGGACTCCGGGAAGAACAAAACTTGGTGATAAAAAGGGAGACGGTTTCAAAGTCTCCAAATTACCCTTTGACCTGGTGAACAAGGAACCCTTGAGTAATCTCAAACGCGTTTAAAGGAGAAACAAACAAATTAAAGCCAAACAATAATCTAAAAAGGAAAACTAAACCAGATTGGAATTGGAGCAAGAATTCACGGTGGGTTTTTTTCATCTGTTCCCTTTGTGGGGGCCAGAACAAAAATCACTTTAAAAAGCATTCAGAGGTAAACAAGGTAGGAAATGCAGCCATTACCAATCAAACCCTGGGAGGGCAAAGCAGGATCATCACGTGAAAGGACAAGTTTGTCTGTCATATGGGAAGGAACGAGCCCATCCGAGTGCAGTGGAACGAGCATTGTCAGGCAGGAATTAGTGCACCGCCAGTGTATTCAATAAAGAACAAACACAACACGCTTAACTACAGATTCTCCAAAACAAGCAGAATGAAAAGGAGATACTTCCCTCTCTGGCAAAGAAGAAGAATTTTTCCATACAGAAATTCTAAACTTGAGAGGGATTTTTGTTTTGTTTTTAAATAAAAACAAGCCCAAAGTCTACTAATAGAATTAACCAAGACCTTCCTTTAAACCAAAGGAAAAAAAACACCCCCGTGCCTCCCTCCTTTCACTTCGAGGCTTTTCATCAGAAACATTAAAAAAGACTTTCAGGAACTCGTGGAATTATGGAAATAACATACTGAGCGTGTTTCACCTAGTAGCTTTGCTTGTTTTCTTGCAGGATTTTTTTTCTTGATAGCCCTTCTCACTCCTCATGCATTCTGCACTACAGTTTGTTAAAAAAAAAACCCTCTTATGTAACAGAAGCAGCAGCACATCCTCACTCTCCACATAACACATATGGAATGCCGATTAAAAAAAAAAAAAGCTGGAACAAGTCTTTTCTCAGATTTAGTTTCAGTATTTGTCAACATTCGCTACAGATCTACCCCTGACTGCAAACTTTTTTCTAAAGAACTGTTCTCCTTTAATCCCTGTTGGTCTGGGTCACAAAGCCCGGGGAGGCAGGAGTAGCACAGGCTGTGTTCTCTAAATACTGGTTAGAGTTAGTCCCTGCAAAGAAGCACGAAACTCCCAAGCCTTTCTCCTGCCTCGAGGGTCAGCAGAGGAGAGGAGGCTCCGGCTTCACCTCCCAGCACCAGCCAGTTCCCACTGGAGCAGAGTGGGAGCTAGGACTGAGCCTAGCTTAGGCTCAGCCTGACCCAGCCTGACTCCAGGTGCACGGTGAGCCATCCCTCCATGCCAATATTATTTATTACTGACACTGCATTCTCATTTTACGGTGCATAACAGGAAAGGGAATAAGAGGATTGTTAAAATAGTTCTTGCTAAGTTGTCACACAGGTTTTAATGTGCTGTAAACATTCCTCTCCTTCTTTTACATTTTTTTTTAAATAGAGTGACGTTCAGGCTTTCATGCCCAAAATAACTTTACATTTTGGTGCTAGCAAACCACAGTACTCTCAATACCAGGAGCTGTTATTAGAGACGATCTGCAAGGAAAACAAGACTGTGATTCTGCTCCTCTGTCTCTGCACTGCTAAAGGCCTAAAAGTGCTCCCTTTGAAAAGGGTATTTTCTCCCATCTTTTTCTCTAGATGAAAAAACGTTAAGCCTAGATCCTAAGATCACATACTGACACAGTTACAGAATAAGGGTCTTTTTTTCCTGGAAGAATTTGTCTGTCTGGCAAACCAACAGCACCATTACTTCGTAAGTGCCTTGATGTTAAATTAAGAGTGCCCCACACGCCCTAGGGCAGTCGCAGAATTTAGACCCTTTTACAGTGAAATAAGTCTTTCTGGTGGGGGTTTTTTTTTCATGCCTCTTGGGTTTTAGAAATGTATATAAACCAATTGATTGTCTCCAAATCTTGAGGTGCACAGTGAAATGTTTCCCTTGTTGCTCTGTCTCAGACAAAGCCAGCAAAGACATCCATGGCCAGGGCTCTGGGAAGCAGGCAAGGGTCAGGGTCTGAACCGAGCTCCAACCCTGGGCTGGGTCAGAACCTGTGATCCAACACTGGATTCCGCCTCTGTCACAGCAAAACCAGCAGAGGTGCAGGATTATCCCCAGCTGGGGGATGCTCAGACCTGTCTGAACGCTCACAAACTGCCGAGGGAGACGAGCTGAGCGTGGGGATCAGACAGGGGAACGGGATCCAGGAGACCTGATCTACCACAGATGGTTCAATCCAGCGCAGCCACCGATCTGTGCGTGACCTTGGACGAGCCACTTCCCCCTTCTGTGCCTCTTTGTCCAACTATCTTTTATCTGCCTCTCCCGTACAGGTTTGCTGTTTGCTCCCGACGTGTCTGCACAGCACCGAGAACCAAGGGGCCCTGATCTCACTGGTGACCTTTAAGCCCTTCTGCTACACATTTCGTCATAAAATAATTATTCAAAAGGGAAGCGATTCTTTTTCCAGCAGTCTGTCTTCCTTTTCTTAACACCTCTTTAACTCTTTAACATTTTCAGCGACGTCTGATGAAAAAACATAGCCTCTGTTCAGAATCTTAATTCTGTTTTTCTTCAGTGAAAACGCTGAGAAAGCTGCTAGCATTCTGTCAAGTCCTTCTCCCGCAGGCCCTCCAGCAAAACCAGGGAAAGCTAGAACCAGCATGCTTGCTACACTCAAAGCACCAGACAAAGATACTTTTTATTTTGGAAAAAAAAAGAAAAAGAAAAAGTAAGGAAAAAAGACAGCGTGCACACTCCTCAGCCTTTCTTTGTCCAGCACGAAGCACCCAAGAGGACAGAGAGCCGGTGCTGCGGTGTTTGGCGGGTCCCCTCCCGCTTTGCTTTATGCTCTGTGGTGTTCTAACCCCGAATTTGTTTTCCCACTGCTCCCTCGTCTCAGCGTGACCCCCTCGCTCGGGCACCAATCGGCCTCTTGCAGCTGTGTGCAAACAGCTCCGGCGGCCGGACCCGCTTCCCGGGCACCCCGCAGTGACACAGCCCCCCAGCCCCTCCCTGTGAGCCCCGCAGGGCTGCCCACGGCGAGCCCACCGCCCTCTGTGCCCACGGCAGGCTCTGATGGAAAGCCCCCGGGGCACCCAAGAATCCAGGGATGCTGCAAAGGGGCAGCGGATTCCGTGGCTTTGAGCAGCCACCTCGGCCGCCCCATAGAGAGGAGGAGAGAGTGGTGAGCTCAGGCACAGCCCCGGGGGGCGGCGCAGGGACTCCTGTGCCATCCCCTGTGCCCCGGGGGAGATGCCAGACCCGCAGTGCCAGGCTGAAGGCAGGGCCCTGCTGCGTGGCTGCACTTCACACCCTATATATAAAACACACAGCAGCACAGTCAGCCTGAAAACTCCTTCTGTGAGCTGGTGGCACTGAGGGATATATATACTAACTCCATACATGTGAGAGCTAAGCAAGATTTGTCCAAGGAACTACTTCCAGAGGAAGTGCTGGGCAGCCACATTATTTGTTTTATTTAAAATGATTTCAGGCTCGATAATGTCTCTTTATCAAAACTACACATGTGCTGAGCATGCACAGTGCCGAGTGCTGTGAGGCAGACAGGAAGGGGTGGATTTAATTTATTTCTTTATTATGAATATCATGGTGTTGTAAGGAGAATCCTGGCCAACAGCGTGAAATAAAGCCTAACTTTCAGAGGATATTTTGGGGGCTGAAGTTCCTGTGCTGCCCTTTCAAATTCAGTCTTAAATTCTGTATTCCTAATCCTCTGTTCTGTCTGGACCATCTCATGAAGGGACATGTATATTATTACAAAGCCGAGCAAGTACCTCGTAACATTGGCCATTAATATTCATTTGAAAGAAAAATGGAGTTTCAGTTTCCTGGTTTTGCTTCCCTGGAGTGAGGAAACGAGCGAGGGAGTTTATAAATTCCCAATTCTGGCAGGCAAAAGGGACATAGGCAATTGTGATACACCAAAAATAGTTCTCCATCAAAATGATAACCCCGTTTTATTTTGCAAACACGGTCTTGGCTGTAACGTTTGCTTACATTTATTTATTTGGTATCACACCCTCCATGGCGGATCAAAGACCCGTGTTGCTGGAGATGCTCTGCACCCAGCTGAATGACAGTGGCTCAAAGCAGAAACGACCAGCACAGACCATCTTCACACCTTCAGTCTAGAAATAAGAAGAATTCATTCTTCTCCACCCTAAAAGCTGGTTTGAAGGGAAGAAAAGGGGATACAAAGAACAGACTTCAGACTCTCCATGGGTCAGTGTGGGCTGCACCAGCCAGATCAGGGGGAAGGCATGAAGAGCTGATGGTGCAGGGACAGTGGCCCAATCTAAGGCACACAAGCTACGAGATCAAACTGTGCAGGAACAACTTGCAGGAATGCTCTTTTTCAGTGATCTGTACATGCTCAGTGCTGTTTAAGAGTAAAATTAAAAAGGCTAAGAAATCCCTTGCCCAAGGATGAATAAAGGATTTCCTGTCACCAGAGAGTTGAAACTGAGATTATTTCATGAAATGAAGAACACGAAGTGCTGAAGCAATGCTTACACTTCCTAGGAAAGTGGACTGCAGGATCTCACGGCCCCAAAGAGAGTCCTCAGGGAGGTGTCTTTATAGAAGCATCCATGTGAAACCCATAAACGGGAGAGAACAACCCAGGTGAGAGGTGGCAGAAGGACGTGGGTTCACAGGCTGGATCCAAACACTCCAAACCAGTCTGCACGCAGAGAAGGTGGGACAAGACATGACAGTAATAACCTACCATGGTTTGAGACCTCCTACCCTCGCAACAATTATGTAATTGTTACAGTCTCTTAATACCTGAGTAAGAAACCTTTTTATTGCATCAAGTTCTCATGTCTAGGCAGATATCCATCATGAATGAATCACTACTGCCTACCTTGGAAGACCCAAGCTGACTATCTGGACACATCAAGACTTAGGGAACGATCTTCTGGAGAGAGGTCTTTTGGCACATTTCTGTAGGGTAGGTTGGCTGTGAGAAACTCTGGTTCTCCCGCAGTATCCTTAGAGGAGCAGTGACAAAGCAGTACAGGCTTGGCAAAGGAACCTCTTAAACACAGAGACCTAACTCTTCAAAAATACTCCCCCTCAATAAAAGACAATACAAAAGCTACCAAAAACACATAAGCAAGGGAAAAAATACACGGAAGAAAAGAAATAGGCTTGAACTCACCTCTTAGCCTGACTATGACTTTTCTAGCAGCAATGAGTCTACCTCATCCCTCTCTAGAAGGTTTTACATCTTTGTGAGGCAGCACCTCTTCCCTAAATAACTGGAACTCTTCTCCTGCCCCTTTGTTTTGGCTTCAAAGGCTCTTTTCTTTTGTTCCTTTCCAGAACTGCTAATCAGCCTCTCTGCAAAATGGTCACTGTCTTATGGAATTCTTTTCCTCAGTTGTTCTGAATGATTCCCAGCTTTCTCACTTGTCCTCTTGGAGGTGCTCCTCTCCTTGGCAAGGACAAAGGGCATCTCCACCATGGGCCTGGATTTTAATTTAGCACAGATGTAACAGCACAGCGAAGGATTCGCTGAAGGTTAAGGTGTTCTCAAAAACTGTGTTCTCAAAACCACAGTTTGACTCATATATGCCCCCAAACAATCACACATTAGCAATTATAATGATCTTTAATTAAAAAAAAAGAAATATGTTGCTGTTCTTACAGATAAGGATCTATAGAAATACTTGTATAGGTGCCATGAAAGTTTATTTTTCAAACTACATTTCAGTGAGGGAATTTTTAACTACCTTACCTGCATTACTCGAATTCTACTCTAAAATGAACTTCTTTGAAGTTTTCTTATTAAAAAAGCTTTAAAAAGTAAGCACTTTGAATTATTTTTCTATGAACCACCTAATCTTCTTAAGCAGTAAAAAGTTGACTTCAGCTCAAGTCATTCCTCTTGGAAAAAGGCAATGAAAAAGGCAGCAGATTCACGCATCTCACCCTACATTTCTCTAAATGTAACATCTAGTCCCTGATTGTTATAATTTTTCATGGTAAAGCTTTCTGAGTGTTTATAGCCAGCAGACTTTGGCTTTTATACTGGAAAGTCTGTTATATAAATGTCACTTTCATTTATATTCTCAGTTATAACAAAGTCATTAATGCAGCTGATTCCTAAGAAACCTTATATTTTAGCAACTTGTCCTAGCTCTGGTACTGCATAAACATGTCTAACACAGAGCATGAGAAAATTATACCTTGGAGAAGTCGCATGTTTTAACCCAGGGGTAGAAGCTCAATTTGCACACTCCTCTTGATATGAACATCAGTTGGCAGTGTGACATTTGATTTCCAGAGAGCCGTGATCACTTGAATACATTTTGTAGCTGCACACACATTATTCTGTAACGTTGTGGCTTTGATCCTTAGGTCTCGCCAGACGAGAATTTGGGGTGGGATGCCACGGCACTAAAATGGCTCTTCAGAGGCTCCATCCCTGTCCAAACCGGAACCCAAAAAAACCTCCTCTCCTGGTTTTTAATCCTGCTCAAAACCAAATATTGGAAGCAGGTTAAGATCTACAAACTAACAGATCTGGCCTCTCGCCACGTGCCATATTAAGATCGTATATTTAGCTCCTCATTCTCTAATACTCAGACATTTAACCTGTTCCCTCCAGCCCTTTCATCCACTTCCAGTAAACTTCTAACCAAGGTGGTTTTCACCCTTCTCTCTCTTTCTGCCATTCCTCTTTGCTGCCTTCCACACAATTAGTGCTGCTATGCCATGGCACTGGAGAGGGGACTGTTAACTTGTGCTCCCTCTGCTGCCTGCTGGGCTCTGCAGCAACACGGCAAGACATGGTGAGGAAACCCAGAGTGCTCCTTGGCCGAAGAAATGACTTACTATATCCTGAAAAGCGCCAGGTATGAAACCCCAAAACGCCAAGCAGGGAAACCGCAGGATTCTTGATGGACGACCCACGTGGCAAAGACCAAAGAGGTCCCTCAAGAGAGCAAGGGAAGACCAACAGTGGGGAGTAAAGAACACAAATGGATGGGACAGCTGAGCAACACTGCCCAGCTTTGCTTCCTGGCCATTCCTCATGGGAAGTGGGCCAGCCAGTTTCCCAAGGTCAGCTGCAATGAGCCTGGTACATGGTCCTTGACACGCCACCCAAGCTGCGGTTGCTGGGAAGGAGCTGCGGAGCTCCCTGTGCAGCAAGGTTAGTCTCCAGCTGAGCGCAGACACTTCAGCAGAAACTCCTCCTCACTTCGGTTGAGGAGGCTATTTTCGGGGCTCAGAGTATGGAGAAGGGCTGCGGACAGCTCATTAGCTAAACAATTCTCTTGAATCCTTAACGACGTGGAGTACTTTGCCCCTCTCAGTGCCTGCAGTCCGGGTGCTCGATCTGTCCTTCCCACGGGTGATTCAGCAGCAAAGAATATTTACTGTTATTTAACAACGCAGTGGTCCACAGACATGACTTAGGACTCAACAGAGAATACACTGGGTGCAGACCTTTAAAAAAAATTACCAACAGATTATGTCTTGCATTTTAAAAAAAAAGGAAATATTTTATTTATTTGAAGAGATGATCAGAAGAGAATAAAATGGATGAAGTGGAAGATACCTTAGTGCTGTTTTCAGAAGGGACAATCTCGGTTGATTCCTCTAAAAAATACTTAACTAATATTTAGGATATTATGGATGAAGTGAAAGGTTCACACTGGATTCTGACTGAAATGTCTGGAAAATAAGCCTTCAAGTCTTTGTTTATGTTGGCAAGTAACTTGGCTGGGTATAAAAGCCAAAGGTATGATTGACTACCTCACATATTTTACAACTGTTACACTGAATAGGTATGTTAGAATTTACATCCTCACAGTAGGATCCTTAAATAGACTTTCTTAAGGTGCTTAAAGCAAACATGCTCTAGGACATACTTCCTGTTTCGTTACTGTATTTAACTATACTTCAAAAAAAAAAGTTCGTTTTTCTTTCAACGAAGATCCACAAATTTTAAGGGTATGGAGATCACAGGTATGGAGATTTCCAGGTGATCAAAGCAATGTCCCACCACTGCTCCCCATCCCCATTTCTTTCCAGCCTCATTGCCAGAGGGTTGCACACCCAGTCACACACCTCCTTCATCCTCCACAGGGGCTTTGCAACAGCTCCACAACTTTCTTATTGTTTCTCACTGAGAACATCGATGTTCCTCCTCCTCCTCCCCACAAACCACTCAGCAGAATTTGTCGTTTACAGACGGGAAACAGAGCCTGTTTCCACAGCGAAGGAAAAACAGGGATACAGTCTTACAAACCCTGGGCAGAGAGAGGAATCTCCCCCAGCACTTCTTTGAGGAGGGGAGGCTCTGGTGCTGCAGAACAGGAGAGGTTGGTGGCATCCTGCAGCAGCCCAGTTCTGCAACAGCTGAAGAATTAATTGTGTTTTCATCAGAAGTCACTCACGGCTTCTGCTTTAGCTTGATACACTCCAAGGTACTCACAGTTCTGGGAACTAAATTCAGCTTATTAAACAAACCCTTCTGCATGTTTTGGGTTTTTTTCTGGGATGTGTGATACAACTTCTTCAGACACAGTTTTGGGAAGGAACCAGATAAAAGCTGATACTCAGGATGTCTGGGGAATAGATTCCAAGAGCACAAGACCAGATTTCCAAAGGGACTTTGTATCTAAAGATGCAGGTAGGTCTCCAAAAGGGTGTCCACCTGAATATGAGGTGAATGTATTTGCCATACCTACAGCAGTATGTTTCCATTAGGAAATTTAATGTATTTTTAGGCAACTAAATACCTCTAATTAAATTAGAAGCTACATGTGCCTTTTAAAAGGCAGACTCAGGAACACAAGGCTACGGGTGCACCAGTTGATGCAGGAATATATATTCCCACTCCCTGTGCTGGAGAGGGGCTTCCTGGAGCTGTGCTTCAGCCTTTCCAGCTCTTTGCCTGGATTCAAGGAGTGTTTATGGCTGTTCCTCCTGTTTGCGTATTTCAGACAAGCACCTGCAAACGGATGCTTGGAAAGACATTTAATTGGGAAGCTCACATGCCATGCAAGCACAATATTAATGCACAGCAAGTGCTAATGCTGTATATTTATATTATGGATGTTATATCTAAACAGAAAAGCACCTGCCAGCAGGCAGAGCCTCCACCGTTATTTCAAAGTACTATTGAACATGCACTGATTGCAGTTGGTATCCTGTGTTTATCCAGTTCTTTTGTACAAAGCAATAACACTTCAAGCCAAATATCTCTGAGCAGTGAGCTGTGCCTTCCTTCTCTCAAATGACTGCTACAAATCTTCCAGCTAAAGTAGTGCAGAATGCACCTTGTGATATGTGGATATTTTTGCATTTGTCAGGTCATGATTCTAATAAAAAACACATATATATATATGGATATAGCTAAGCTTGGAGTAATGATTTGCCCACAACTGTGAGCACACAGAGTCCACCCAGGGGCACACACCGACACTCACGCCCAGGCCACACGTGCGTATGGAATGCTGCAGAACTCTGCTTTATTCACAACTCTTCTTCTGCTGCAGCTTTTATCTCACAGGAGAACATTCCTCCTGTAGCCCTCATAATCTTCAGAATAAAGAACCCAAAATTAATTGCGCGTGAGCACTCACTGTAAACAACGCACTCTGCACAGACTCAGCCTATACAGAGTCCAGCCCCAATCCCACAAACTGCTCTCAACTCGGTCTTCTTTCTTTTTACCACCTCTCCTCTGCAAGGCTCCCGTCTCCTGCTTTCTTGCAAATTCATGGTTTTCAGGGGGGTTCTTGTTTCTGCTGCCTTCTCAGATTACAATTTCTTTTGTGTTAATTAAGCTGAAAAATTGAAAGAATGTCGCTGACTCTACAAAGAACACAAAACAGGCTTGCTTGAGAAGCTAAAAATAGACCGCTCTGTTCGGAAGACAGACGACTCAGTCTTCAAACTATTTGTACAATGTGAATTAATTGCAGATGGCCAATTCATTTATTTAGACCTCCGTGACAGAAATGCAAGTGCTCCTGCGACCATTATATCTGTGCCTAAAGCTCCTTGCAGGTAGCTGGGGCTGGTGAAAAGCCCGGAGGTTGTGCTGTTTTCTGGAAGTCAGAGTGTCAGAAGGGTTTCCTGATGTGATCCTCCCTCTCCAGCCTGCCGGCCCCTCTCCCAGCAGCTCGGATTTAGGACGTGAGACTGATGGGCACAAAATAAAGTTACAATGGCCTGCTCGCATTTCCTTCCAGCATTCACAGTGTACGCTGTAAATCAGCCACATTCCTGCGATTAAAATCACATTTTATAATGATGTGAGTGTTGTAACAAAACCCAGCCAGATTATTTAACTTATCTGAAATTAATGCCATTTTTCTTTTTTTAGGCCTCAGTATTTGTTTTAAATAGAATTTTAATTTTTTCTTTTTCGTTCCTTTTGAGCCTTTCTCCGTAAAAGCAAAAGAAAGTTTAATTTAAAAAAATAATGTTATTGATTTAATGGGAGAGAATTCAGGAAAATCTAAGTGGAAACTGATATTCCATTCTGGCTCTTATTGTTAGATAAACGAGAGGTTTCCAAAAATACCATCTATTAGATGAAGGTCTATAAACTGTAGCTGTGAAATAAAAATATCATTGAACTAGATAAATTGTTTGGGATACAGAATGATCTGTACTAGAACTTTACAGCAGATCCTGAACAGCATGAAGCCTCCTTTGTGCTAGAAAACTACAAACGTTGTCATTTGGGAGTCTAAATAATGCCAAGAAAAAGAAACTAAATATCAGAGTCCCTTTTCTCCAACGCCACTGTCTCTCCTTTGCAATTTTACTACTTTACAGTCTCTAAATCCTTGTTTGCAGTCTTGCTCACTTGAGAAATGTGCAAAAGTTGATCCACATGGGCTCTGAGCTAAGAAAACCTCCCAAGAAGTTTCAGGTGATAGGATATCTGGCACGCTGATAGTATCACAGAGATCACATTTTTCTGCTACTTTTTTAAAATAACATAATGTTGCTGCCTGCATTTCCAAGTGTTTATATTACAGCTTAAAGACTTTAAATCGAGACTGGTGTTTTTTAAAGGCATTAAGTCTTATAAGCCAAAAATAAAGCTTGATGCAGGAATGAATTAAATTTTCTGCCTAAACAAACGATCATAATCTATTGAAATTAAAATACCAGTCCTCAGTTCAGGCTCTTTATGAAATGCCTCTTAGGAAGTTACTTAAGCTCACTGGTTATCACAGATGTAGAAGGGGGCAGGCAGAGCCCTCTACCTGTATTTTAAGCTGTATTCCTTTGCTGCAATTTCATCCGAACTCCCACCAAGGTCAAGGGAAACGATTTGTTCTCAAGCAATACAAAGCAGTCGTGCTACAGCACCTTCCTCCTGCCTTTATGGACCACAAAAAAAGAGGTTTAAATAGAGCTAACAGCTTCTTCACGAGAAACAAAAAAAATCATTTCCCCAGGAAAGAAACTTGTGCAGGATGTCTCTCAAAGACGACCTCCAGCCTGCAGGCTTCCAAATGTTTTCACCTACTGCCTCGAAATACAGGTGAAACCTGAGGTGGAGCAGAGGACAATAAACCTGCTAAACACCAAAGGTCGCCTGCCTTCAGCTGCATCAATAAAACAAGGCTGAGATATCCCATGGGTTCAGTGCACGCAGAGATTTCCCAGGGCTGGGGGACACTCACCACGCTGCAGCTACACACACCCTGAAGATACACGTGCCCCGCCTAATTCTGGGGGAAAGCTGCAATTCTTTGGCCACACATGCAGAGCAGGAATACGCTGCTGTCCCTCAATACAAGCAGCAAGGAAAATGCTTCCCCAGCAGCAGCAGCCAGGACACACCAACCAGCAGCATCCCCATGATGAGACACTGGAAAAACAAGAGCAAAAAAGCTCCTGATTTCTTTTTATTTTCCACTGTGGATTTTTTCATTTTTTATTTTATTTATACTCTGTGGTAGGGCAGACTCCATAGGGACCATGTCGTTACACAGACACATCTACCTCCTCTCAAAAGAGAAACATCTTTGTTTGCTTAAACTATTTTAGTTAGACCTAGTTTTTGCTGGTTCTAAAGAGTCTTGCCTTGCTTGTAAACACCTAGATCTCTGACAGGAGCACCACCTTTGAGTGCCCACTCTTGGTAGACCTTGTAAAAGTCACACACACACACATATATAAATATATATGCATGTATGTTCAGTGCTTGCTGAGATGAATCATGTCAGCCAAGGTCTTTCTAACAAATAAAATGCTTTCAAAGCATTATCTATTAAAGATAGAGGAGAGCAGGAGTGGAGAGTTTATGCAGCAGAACCAGAGCAGGGGCTGGTGATATAAAGCAATACCCACATCAAACATCAGGGCTGCAAAAGAGGAGGGTTGGACCCAAATAGTGCAGTCAAAGGCTGGGTCTCCTCTCAGCCCTGTCGGATTTGCAGAACCTCCAGCACGACAGACAGAGAACCCCAGGCAGAGCTGGAAAAGCATTTCTTACAGGCACTGACAGAGCCTGACACAACACAACCAAGCAGAGCACCCACGGGTGAGTTCCCTTGGGGTGCGTGTGCTCCATCCAAGCTCGGGGGTTGAAGGTTCCAGACAATGCACAAAATGCAGGAAAATCCATGTGAAAATACCCCCCACATCCACACAAACTGTCTGCTCTGCACCTAAATACCCCAGAGAAGAACCACTTTGTCCCTACTGTGACAAAAGCGAAAAAAGTAAATTAATTGTTGGAATAATAATATGTCATTGATTGATTTCTTGCCACAAGAAGGTACGGCTTGCTTGTAAACTGACGGCTCAAAAGAAAGCACTCAACTCACTTTTCAGCACTGACATCTTTGTTATAAAGCCAGAAAGGGATTTTTTTTTTTTTGTGAAGTAGCCTTTAATGGGTAAAGATGAGAATTCAGTGTCTGTGTGCTCCGTGAAGGGGAAGGAAAGGAAGAGAGTGCATGACAGAGAGTACGTAAGTTGTGCTTTAGCATTTTTTTCCCAAATTTGTAAGGAATTGTAGTACACCTCCCTCTCCAGCATTTATGAGCTGCATGTTCTTAAATCATTTTTGAACCTGGAGGAGTGCTAGAATTTAGCATCTTCCCAGCTGACAGCACAAATAGAAGTGTAAGCCCAGCACTTCTGCTCTGATCAGGTTTGTTCCTTCTCTGGTGCCCCACACTGGCTCCTTGGAAGCATCCCTGAAACTCCTGAAGGAGACTGAAGTCAGAGAGTTTAGATGAGTTCCTGCACCTCTACAGCCCCTGTCCCAGCAGAAACTTCTCTCTCTGGATGTAATCAGAGCTCAATAGCCTTTTAAATCAAGAATTCAGGTTCCACTGTCTAAAAAAAAAAGAGACAAATCTTTGTGCAGACTGCAAGATTTCCCAAGTATTGAAAATCAAGATATCCCACTGTTATTCAGGATGACTGAGAAGCTGCAACATTCATGTTTTTAAAGGTGGCTGCCTTGTTTTTATTTCCCCATCAGGTTGCATGAAAGAAGCACTTTCTTTCACTTTGTTGAAAATCCAAACCATCACATAAATATCAACATAGTTAAACCAAAACAAATCCATCATCCTGCAAATTTTTAAAATAAATCTATATACTGTTATGTTTTGAAATGGCATCAGACAGATTTTCCCCCTTCTATAATTCAGAACCAGCCTTAACCAATTACTTCAGACTTTTCCCTAGACATATCTCCCTTGGCTCAACGTTTCACATGAGAATTTCCAAGCCAAAAAGAGTTTCTTCCACAGACAAAATTGGAAGCGAGCGATTGAAATCACCCTAATGATAGGTACTGGGTTATGCCTTCCAACTATGGATCCATGCCCGTATCTCTATAACTGTGACAATATTTTTCCAAGCAGAGTATCATGTTGTATGTAACACTGAAACTTCCTGGTCTCTCTCCTTCTCTGCTGCATGGTTACCATCTTATTTTTATAAGCATTCCATTCTGGGGCTGGCCCTTCAGCTTTGGCAGAGCGAGGCAGCTTCTGCTTTAAAGCGGCAATTTTGCAACTAGCTGCTGCTTGCTGCATCCCTCGCTTGCAGCCAGCGAGGACCTGCAATGTTTTCCTCTCCAGCTCCTGAGAAAGTGGCACATTCTCACAGGTGCTGCCCCTAAAACAGGGCACGGGCTGGGAATAACCAGCACACAAAGAATGGTAGGGGTGGGTTCCTTTCTGGTTGGTTTTAAACAAGCTCATAAAAAATTTTCTAGATTCACATCCTGCTCATGCCGGCGCTGCTGGAGCTGGACTAGTCAGGCTGGCATCAAAGGAAAGTTTTCAGTGCCACCCAAAATCAATGGATAAACACCAAGGGAGCTGCAGGCAGCACCACCAGGCACTTCTGAACATTTGCTGGCTCAAAAATAGTGGTCACAAGGGCAACGGCAGCAAACTTCATATTTTAAGCAAGGTAACTACTGTATGAATTAATTTTACTTGGGCTGTTCAGTCGTGAGAATGTAGCCCTTTACAAATAACAATTAATGTTCTATTTTCTCCTTAAAAGCAAACAAACAAAACCCCCCCCAAATTAGTGGATTTAGAGCGCCCAAAATGCTAAGTAGTGCCTGGAGGGAAGCTCTGCCTGTCCTACCCTCGGCTGCCAGGGCAGGAGCCTTGCTCATACCCAGAGCAGCTACCTTGTCCCAGAGGTACACGGATTTCCTTCCCATTTTCCCGAGCCTTGTAATTGCTGCAGTTAAGGGTCTCACATACAGAAACACAGCGAACTGCAACCAGGAGAGAAACTCAGCCCTGGTCACAGTTCCAGAGGCACCTCAGCCTCCTGATACAGCCAGGAGCCCCCAGGACATTTTGGGCTGATCCTTACTCCAGATCAGACAGCTGCATCAAGGCAGTAAGTACATCATGGGTTTTTAGCAGAAGTTCCTCGCTGCTCTGGCAGGCAGTAATTAGATTACGAGAATTACCGAAATGACAGGCTGCTTGTCTACTCACTGTATGGGCAGCCAGCAACAGCTTGGAGAAGAGGAAAGCACTCCGATTAGTAAAGGGATGAGCTCAGTGTAAATCCAAATGACACCAAAATCATATGTATTAACAAATAATGCCTCTGCGCCAGCACATTCACTGCTGCCATGCTCACCCTTACACTCTCCTGCTACCTCACCAAACTACTGATGCAAAACGTCCCATGGTCATTTGCTTTTCTAGAGCACCTCAGCACCGTGCCCTGGGCTGTACCCCTGGTCCACACTGCTGTCAGGAAATCCTAAAGAGGCAGGAAAATGCTGGGAACCTGCCCCGATAAAGGCTGCAAGCACACGATGGCAAGCGCGGCGACAGCGTGCCAGATGCTGGCACCCAAATGAACATCACAAGCATTCAGCTTTGCTTATAAAATTCCCATATTCAGCACTGCCACAACACACAGCTTTAAAAATTCGAGCAGGGTTTTCCCATATATGGGAAAGCTGACCTGCTGCTGCTGCACCAGCTCCCCGGGCAGAGCAGGAGTGGAGCTGAACAGCCCCTGCCCTGGGCTGGGCTCAGCACCGAGTTTGGGTGCTCCCCATCCGGGCTGGTGCTGCTTTAAGAAGCCTGTAGAGCCACATTATTACAGTACTGGGTTCACTTGCCAGCTTGGCCAAACCTGTTACAATAAAACCACTACGTTTTCCCAACCCTTCCATGTAAAGTTGTGTTTGTACATCCAGTATTGCCATGCCCAAAGCAAGGCTGACAGTGAGGTCGGAGCATCTCCGTCCTCCTCTGGGCTTGGGCTGTATTCCCTTTGGAGGCTCCCTGGAGCCCGTGGGTCCAGAATCTCTACTTGAGACCCCTGAGGTGGGTCAAGGGACCCTGTTGGGCCAAGTCTTAATGCTCATGAGTGATCCAAGAGACCCTGAGAGTGTTTGTAGGACGAGCACTCATGGATGTCTCCCTCAGGCTGCGCAAGAGCCTCTGAGCAACCACATAGCTGCAGATTTTGTGGCTTAGAGCCCTGGACAGAGGGCAAAGGACCCCACAGAGGGTCCTGAGCTGCTGGTGGCAGCTGCCAGTGTTTTTCTGGGAATATTTCACTGTTATGAATGTACAGAAAGCTCAGAGAAAGCAGTGCCAGCTGGAGCTTCTTTGCTGGGATGGTAACACACGTCGCGTTCAGTCCCTTGGACTCCACCGAACCCCCTCTCCGCTCCCAGAATCCTGACCCTGGGTAACTGCATGAGCAGCAGTGTGTATTTATAAACTCCTGACAGAAAAAAGCAGGATGAGCAGGGCTGGGACTATCCAGCTGCAGCTCTGCTTATGCCAGACAGCTGCTCTGTCAAAACTGCTGGGAGAAGCCTCATTTCCTTGCAGGGGATGCCCTTTGCTACTCGGCAGGAGTGTGCTTTGGCAGCTCTGTGCTGCCTAAGGCAGAGATCCTGGAGAGGTGATTTTTTAAGAAACCAGCGGTATGCACTGAATACCTGCCTATTCTGACTGCAAGGGATTCACAGAGGGGAAATAAAAAATAAGAAATCCAGAGTAAGCACTATAAATCACTACATAATCAAGACCATTTTTTTTCTTCCCCCCACAGCGGTTAAAATCAAGCAAATCAATCACACATGACTTTCGAGCTTCCTGACACACATTTTATGTTCTGGAGGTTTCAGACCTGCCCTTGTGAAGGAGACCCACCAGCAGGAGTTAGGCTGCAGAGCTACCAAGCAATGGCAAAGACTTCAACAATTAAAACTAGTGACTCCGGACAGCAACAGAACCAGCACAACTCAACAGAAGAAATCAAAACTGTAGCTTGGTCATCTCTCTTGGTTTTGTTATTAGCAGGGAAGCATCTATTTAGGTAACTGAAAGCGTTGCATCACTCTGAGAAATGTTAATTACATCAGTGGTTTTACTGTAAAAAGTTTCTTTTTCCTTTCCAGTTTTCTAAAGCCTTACAAATATTTCAAAGGGAATCCTTCCCAAATATGCAAACGGCAAGTCAATACTCTGAGGGTTTTTGCCAAGCTTCCTTTTCCCTACGTCTCTCACTCAAGAAAACAGGATTAAAAATACATTCAAATAAAGAGAGTTTGGCAGGTCCGGTACTGCCAAATAGTTATAGATAATCAAAATCCTCCCTAAAGCAGTCACCATCCAGCGGGGCCTCCTGATGTTCCTGTGCTGCCCCGTAACAAGAAGCAATTTCAGTGTCTGCTCCTGCTGTGGGACACAGGAAGGACAAGGGCAGGAGCTGGGAAAGCGCAGATCTCCTGCGAGCTCTGGGGCTGCGAGCCCTCTGGTTTGGGGGTGTTACTGCCTGAACTGTGTCAAGAGTAAGTTGGGTTCCTGCTCTCTCAAATCCCCTCAGCATGTTCATTGTTCTAATTAGTTAACTTTCTCTGGGAAAAAGAACAAACTAAGCATCAGTAACAAATGTCGTAATGAGTATCTCACTAAGTGCATTCTTTCTTTTATTTAGAAATGCTATGCTATGGCTTCTCAGAATATTAGTTTTCCTTGTGCTCATTTTTTAGTATCTAGAAAAGTGCTAGAAATTTCTTTTCATCAGATTTAGAAATTTCGCAGAGTTGCAAAACAAATTATTCTCCCATCACTTAAGATACTTAAATTTCTAATCATGTTTGCAGCCATCAAATTCCCTACTTTTCCTTTAAATGTAGACATTGTAATTGCATGTTTAACACATTTAGGACAAAACTGATTTCTTAGCACTGAGCCAGTAGAAAGGTATAGAATAATCTTCAAACACAGGTAAAGTAGTTTCATGTGTCTCCCTGTTTGTAGTAATGCTGATAAAATTTAGTACACTAATCTGATAACAATGTGATGCTATTTACAGGAAAAACTGGACCACCTCTAATTTAAAAAAACTACATCAAAATTCTGAAAAACACTAACTCTACCCATGTTATTCATCTGTGTATAAATGAGGAAGAAACATGTCATCCAATAATTTAAATTAACACATTTTATTTATGCCACCTTGAACTGAATGCATTCAGTGTCCAGGGAGGGGAGGAGGGTTCCAAAGAAAAATGCAATTACCAAAAAGGTTGATTCAAATCCCCTCCTTTATACCCTTACTGTGATAACATGCAATAGGAGAAGTCTACCAGGAAAAATGGCAACTATCTTCTTTTTAGAAATATTTGGCTTTGCACTTACTGTCTTTATTTTTTCCTAGCAAATGTAATTATTCTGTTAAGTTTCAAGAGAACAGTGTTGAATTCCCTACCATGCATCCAAAAAGCCTAGTTCTGTAAAAAGCATTCTGAACAAACAAGGACTGCGAGATCTCAGCTGTGACTTTCCAGAGATATTCTCTTTATATTGTCAAAAAAGCTACTGATTTTTCATTGCTTCTCAAAACTCTCCATAAAACAAATACAGCTTATCTGGCATTTTAATAATATGTTAGCCCCTTCAAATAAAATGCTAAGTTATTAATGCACTCTAGATTCTGATACTTATAGTTTTTAAATTATTATTATTTTGGGGGGTAGTAAAAATACCCATGAGCATTTAAGTATAGTGTGCATGTTTGCATTCTATGAACAATATCCTCACCATCACACCACTGGCAAGAAGGGTTTAATTTTATTAGTTACAAGCAACAATCACGGGATTGATTTCTTTAGAGCTCAGGCAAATGAAAGAATACAATTGTGGAACTCTGCTATCTAAAGCAACATAATCCAGGAGTTAATCTCAGCTAACTATTATCAGCTACCAACGTGGAAAGACATGTGACCAAAGCTGGGAAAGCAACAAAATGTTCAAGCAGCGACAAACAGGAGCAAAACAACTGAAAGGCAATGCTAACAATTGAACAGCTAACAGGTTAGCAGAGCCAGACGCAGAAATTCAGGAATTTCAGGCGCTATAGGGTTGGCACATTTATACCACAGTAGGGAGAAAAAATTTCCACTTTTTTTGCTTTCACTCCTGTGCATCACTGCAATGTGGAATTAGAGAGATACAATTCAACAATCCACTGACACAACCAAAACCAATAAATGACAAACTCATGTATTACCATTTCTGAGAATCACAATCTATGCAAGGCAATAAAATAATCCACTTGTAAAATAACTCCGTCTTGTGTCCACTCGTCCTAAACTCCTTCACAAGATTTACCATCTCAGTTTAATTTCTTTGCAGACTCCCAAGAGATTCATTTCAACTACATTTGAGCTTTTTTCTCCCAGTTCTGACTTTGTAAATGATGGAGGACAATAATTATTAAGTATGTTAAAAGGTAACAGTTTAAAAATTACAATTCCTGGAAAAAAACACTCTTTAAATGTTAAATTCCCTAAAGAATAGAAGTGGGCAAGATGTATTTCAGACATCTGACTATTAGTCAACTGTTGTTAAAGTGATCCAATTATTAAATAGTCAAGAATTATTTATTTTACTTATATAAACTATCCCTCCTTGCTGGGTCTGGAATAAATTAACACATCCACATGTTTCTTTGTTTACTATGCCAAAAAGAATGAGTAATATTTTTCGATAATAATATTTTGATAAGAAAATGAATGTTCAGTTTAAATTCATAACAGGAATTTCTGCATCATTTTTATGTGCTGAATCAAATTTGAAATGATCAAATTAGAAGGATTTGAACAACCTAATTTAAAACCAAAAGAGCTTTGCTCAAATACAAAAAGGGTGGTTTTTTTAGATACTCTATCAAATTAAAGCATAGTTTGTGCTTTCAAAAATATACTGGTTAAAGGATTTAGACAGGCTTCATATGAAATATATTTAAACATCAAAACTAATCTAAAATGATCTAGAGAAACAAGCTGTGGAATGTCCAATCCTTTAAAAAAATAGAAAAGTAATTAAACGCTCTGGGCTTAGCTTGCTAAATACAATTAAGGACATTCTCCTCCTCTCTCACTTTGCCAGATAAACGCCCTCCCTTCACCTCCAGGGCTGGCACCACCTCCGAGCCCCGGAGAAACGGGGAGCCAGCAGCCTGCCTTGGGGAGCCGGGCACTTCCCCATGCCCCGGCAACGTCTCGGGACACAAACTCGCGTCATCTCCTTTATCACGTCTGGTTTCCGTGTTTCTGAGCCGAGCCGAGCAGGGACAGCGAGTCCCAGGGGCAGCGCGGGGTGTTGTGCACAGGGGCTGCGCTGCTCCAGCCCTGCCAGGGCATCTCCTGCATCCTCCTGCCAGGCAGGAGGTGGAACAAACGCACCCCTGAAACACCCGCTGACCAAGAGCCAGCCGGAGAGTTTCGGCTGCTTGGTTGGGGGGGAAAAAACCCAAAAAATTCTGATTAAAACTGTAATTGCCTCTGAATTGCAGGGCCTCCAGTTTGTCCCTGTCCTGTGGCGGGGCAGCTTGAGGAACCAGGTCTGCCTGTCTGTCACAACAATTGTTTCTGCCTCAGTTACCTGGTCCAGCCAAAACAGCCACATTTGTGGCCAGAGCTGCAAAAACACCTCTAAGGAGACATCGACCAGCCCTCCTGAGCATCTGCCCTGCCCGCCCCGGCAGCCCCTGCTCCTCCCTGACCCCCTCCCACCCTCGACACCTCCAGCCCCACCAGAGAAGGGACCGGCCAACCTTTTGCTGCACAGAACAAGGTCTCTCCATCCTTTCCTATCGCCCACTCGCTCTTCCCTCCCTCTGCCACCCCGCCGGCCCCTGGAGCAAATCCTGCACCTTGTGATGTGTGGGGAGCATCCCGACCCCAACCCCGGCCCCGGCTCTGCCCGGCCGAGGGGGGTCTCCATCCTTTTGGGGATGCCGAGGGCCAGGGAAGGGCCACCAGACTGAAGTTTGCACTCCTAGAAGCGACAAGAGGGTCTTAAAAACCCAAAGCAAGAACATCACCGGGAAAAAAGAAAAACCAACAAAACAAAACCAAAACCAAAAAAACAACCAAACGCAGAAAGAGGGAAAAAAAAAGAAAGGAAAAAAAAAAGGGAAAAAAACCCCACACACCAAAAAGCTGAAAAGGAAGGAAAAAAGTGAGAAACAACCCCAGGGACCTTCTAACTTGTCTGTCCCAGGACCACGAGAGAGAGACTCTGCAAAAGAGGAATTTGTTCCCCCTTTCTCTGGCGCAAAGCTTTCAGCAAACAAAATAAAAAAATAATAATCACAACAGAAATCCGTAAAACCGTCAAAAAAAGCCCCCAAAGCTCGTCCTCTGCAGAGTGCAGGGTCTGCTTTAATGTTTTCAATCTGCTGAGCGGTTTGTTTTGGGGTTCCTGGCTGGAGCACCGCGGGGCAGGGGCGGGGAGGGAGGGAGGGAGGGAGAGGTTCCCAGGAGGGCTTTCAGGAGTTTGCTGCACGTTTGGTTCACCAGATGCTATTTTTAACCCCGCTGTTGCTATTTTTACCCCGTGTCAGTGTTTTCCATTCGCTGAACTCTGTCCCCGATGCCGGCAGGGTTCCGCTCCCCCCGGCCCCGCTCCCAGCCCCGGCCGGGATGCGCTTTGGGACCGCTTTAAGCAGTATCAGTGCCCCCCTCCCCGCACGGAGACACACACCCATATATCTCAGTCTATAATCCATATATCTCAGTCTACAATCCATGTCTCAGCCTATAATCCATATATCTCAGCCCATAGGAGCCGCACGCAGTGCAAAGTCCACCCAGCAAAGCTCCTGCTTTAAACTTCATTCCTCTCCAAACACATTCCTGCCAACGGGGAGGGGAAGAAAAGAAAAAAAAAAAAGCAAGGGGAAAAAAAGCAAAAGCAAACAAACGCCACTGTTGCTAAGTTTTGCACTTTATACCCTTTTATATTTACAATCCTCTCCCGGCTAAAAATAGCAACACATGATCCATTTATAACTGGCCGGACATGCCCCGCAGCCGCCGGCGGGGCCCTGGCTGATGAAAGGAGCTCTCTGCGTTCCTTCTACCTGAGCTCATCTCTCGCTTAAAGGGCTCAGACAGCCCTGCTGCCACAAAGCACTCATTGAAAGGGCTGCTGCTTCCAGGGGGGAGCGGCAGGAGTGACGGGGGGCGGGGGGGGGGGGGGACACGGCAAAGAAAAAANNGGGGGGGGAAACACGGAAAAGAAAAAAACCCACAGTAAGCCTCGCAGGAGGCCCCATGCCCTCCATGCCCTCCTGCCAAATGCACCAAGAGCAGGCAAGGCAGAGGTGGCAGCAGCCCCAGTGCAGGGCAGGACCTCACCCCGCAGACAGCAAAGGGGGGGCTCCAGGAGCAGCTCCAGCTTGGCTCCATGTGGGATCAACACATTAACTCACACCAGAGGAGTGCCGGGAGCGACTGCAGAGCCCGACCCGGAGGCAAGTCTGATGGGCGCTCTAAAAATTACCTTAGAGCTGGAATTACTCTAGACACAGCTTTAGAGGTGGCTCCAGAGATTATGCTGGAAACAGCTCCTGGACTGACTCCAGACAACTCTATGTGTGGTTCTTGGGTCGGGCATGGAATGGGGCTGGAGGGCAATGCTGGAGGCAGCTCTAGAATTTGGTCCAGAAGTGGCACCACAAAGGCACTAACACACAGTGTTATCTGCAACAATTATTCATCCATGAGATTGTAACAAAGTGAGATGTATTCCTTTATTCCTAATACCGTCTGATTTTGGCGTTGGAAACTTCCATGAGCAAGGAACTTCCCTTAGTCCATGTGCAGGACTCACAAACTGCACGTGCAGCAGAAGGAGCTGCGTGACTGAACCACATGCCAAGGGCACCCAGTTCAGTGGAAGCCACTCCTCCTCACTTAGCAGATCCAGGTGCCACACTGATGCCACCTCCCATCTCACATGGACATGCTCGTGTGTTTTAAAATTCCCTCTCTTGGAAGCACAGCTTTCCTCATTTTCCCCTGGATGCTGAAACAAAGAATCCCAGGAGGAGGATGACAACTCACACATCCCCGCGTGGTGCCAACAAGCACCAACCCACCTCCCCCCCCCACCCAGCAGTATTTCAGTGCAATTTACCATAAATGTGCAAATCCCAGCCACTTAAAAATAGGGGGTCAAACCCTCCCAAAGTTATGAGACTTTAAAAGAAAACACACCTTCCAGTTATGAGTCTTTTGGGTACACTTGAAACGTTTCTCAGATCTCCTAAGAGCTAGAAAACGTGGTTTGTTTGGACTGACAGCAGAAGTTCAGTACCAGTGCTCCAAGGACTGCAGCTGAGGGAAGAAAAGCCATGGTGGGACCCAAAGAAAAAAATTATTATAACAGTTGGCAACATCATTACCTACATTTATCCCTCCTAACTACCCCATTTCAGTTGCTTTTCTGATGCTCTCCTTGATTTTTGGCTTTTCAGTGGGAAGTCACGTCGCCATGTCCTGCCTTGCACAGGAGTTTTCAGGCTGTATTTTCCCTGCACAGCTCGACCACGTATGCACTCACATCGCTTTGTTTATACAGGAACAAAAAGTGTCTATGTGTACTGCTGCCTTTCCAGAATTTTACATATCACCAAACCAGACGTGCAGCAGGCTTGTCAGACTCCTCGGAGCTGTGCTTCTTGAACATGATGGGTTTTTTATTATAATACACAGATTTCTACCAAATTCCATTAGCTTTCAGATGTCTACTACAGGCAGAAGTTCAGACTAACCACCTCCCATGATGTGGCATTAGCAATCAAGTGCCATTTGCAGGCTGATTCCAGAAAGCCTAGAAGCGAAAATCACGATCCTGAAAGTCATTAATAGGAGAATGCAGTGGTGGTTCTGCAAAAGCCTCTCTGGGAGCAGATGCTTGAAGCAGGGAAATGGAAACTTTGCTGCCACGTTGTTATCAGTGTTGCAACTGTGTCTGTGTTTGCAAGAAATCCAGATTATACTCCGTAGTTGCTGCAGGATGACAGCCCAGCATGCACCAGAGACACTGGAAGATGTGAGCATCCCTGGACAAACCTGCCATGACAAACCTGTCCTGCTGTGGCTGCTCAGCAAAATATTTTTCTGAGCAAGAGAGAGAGCTCAACCGAGGTGCCGGGAGTCCCTTCTAACCAGCCACAGAGCAGAAATCTCTCCAAAAAACCTGACTTTGCCACGGAAGCACTACGGTATGGGTTTCAAAAGCAGAAGCAAGACAGAGACAAAAAAGCACAACTTCCCCCAAGCTGTGAATAAATGCCTGTGCAGTAACGTGACATAAATTGATATTATTACTATTAAGGCAAAGGATAGCTCAACAAACTTTCCCCCCCCCCAAATAATAACCCAGTGCAGATGTCAAAACTGTAGCCAGAGGACAGTGGCAGCTGTAGCCTGAGTTGGGCAGGCACAGCCCCAGCTCCCCTGGCGGGCTGGCCAGTCTCACACCCACAATGCTGTCTGGGAGAGGCTTGTCCTGTGCACCCAGAGTCCTGCACTCTGCTCCTTCACTTCCCTGACTTCTTCCCATTGTCTCCCATTGTCACCCTCTTCCTTTCTTCACTCGAAACCCACCCTCAGTCCTTGCAGCTTTGGCCCCCTCTTCTGTCAGCAAAAACAAATTCCCTGCTCGCGTTCCCCTTGGAGCTTTGCCAAGTAACGCCACCTCTTTTTTTATCTCCCATTCTGGTTTTTGGGGTTTTGTCTCCCCCTTCTTTTTGGAGGGCAATGGTAAAGCAGGTGTAAGGAGAACAAAGAGAAATGCAAGCTGTCCCTGCACTACTGTGACACAGGCTGCGATGTTTGTTGGTGTTCCCTGCAGATATCCAGCTCCAGCCTGGCAGAAGCCAACGGGAGGAGGAAAACTCTTGTGAAAACACACTCCAGTTCCTAGTGACATGCATCCACCCTGGAACATGTTCTTGGAGACCATTTCTGCCCTGAAACACTTCCACACTTCTGGCAAAGCTCCAGACTCGGGAGTGCCCCTTTCTGCTTCCAGATGTCACATTCCAGAGTCCCCTGGTAACGCGTGACTGGACATTTCACTTTCAGAAAAAAACCTAGAAGTCCAGCATCTCTAGCTGTGGTCATGTAGGATTAGAGGGCAGGATTAGGGATCCAAGTTATGTGAAGTCAAGACCTCAGTGGTACATTTAACTGTTTCACACCTTGCCCCTGTGTTTTGGTCCCAAATGCCCAAGGAACCTGCTGGATGTCTCACCTGGAGAGGGCTGTACCTTTAGTAGTTATGAGCATTTTCCTCCAGCCTGTACCAGGGAGCACTAAGGCTGCTGTAACTGGGACTGAATCCAGTAACCATCTCTTCACAGCACTGCTCCAGAGTGGTAAAACTTCCAGTGATGGAAAAGCAATGCTTTTTTCTTTTTGCAAATCAAAACCAGCCCGAGGTCACCTAAGGGAGGAGGAGTTGTGTGAAACTCCACAAGAACAGCAGAGAACAGCACTGGGGCCAAAGGCTTTAGGACTCCCTTGTCTAAGTAGCCAAAAAAAGCCCTGGGCTACTGAATCGCCATATGGCCACTGACCTTTATATTTGTTTATTTTAAAGATGTTTCACTACTCTATTTTTCTCATAAGTCAAACAATTGAATGATTTCTAAATTCTCTTCCCTCTGACCTCTTACTTTCTTCCTGTTTTATTCTAGAAATATTCATTCAAGACTCAAATATAAAAAGTGGGTATGGCCCAAATGTTGCAATTCCTCATTCCACAGATTGCTATCACTATTGCAATTGCTATTCCCTCTGGATCCAGAGAAACCCACACAAAAGGACATTACAGAGCACACATTTGAATAGCATATGCAGGAATATTAAATAAAGACTTTGAAGTATCTTTACAAAAATCCTCAAGAATTAGGAGGAGAGGGCATTATTTTCACACAGGGAGTGTTGTAAGTGACGCCTCCTGCTCTCAGCAACGCCTCAAATGTTCGTGTTGTGGATACAGGTAATTATGAGGTGCTGTGATTGCACCACCCCCCTGGAATCATTCCCTTGGGCTGAATTTGCCTCTCCAGACACAGCGGTATCACTTGGCAGTTCTGCTCCTGAACAAAGATGACTTGACCTACTTTGATTATACGTGCTGGGAGACAAGAGGGGGAGAGCTCAACATAAGGGAGTTCTGGAGAAGGGAGGAAATCACACAGACAGCTCTGTCAGACAGCTAAAAGAGATGCTGCAATTCTGGAGGCGACTGTGGCTTTGTTGCTCAGAAGCTGAAGAGCGAGCACAGCCAGGGCTCCCTCCAGCAGCTGCCTCAAGGAGAGCTGGAATTCTGCTGGCAAACCACAGGCCAGTGAATGCAGGGGCTGCGGGGTCCTTGCACAACGGGAGTGACGCCGATGCATTTAGGATGCGTAACACCTCTAGCAGAGCACAGCTGTTTTACTCTGCCATAGCCATGTCCATGCAGTTTACGCCGTTACCAATGGTGTGTGCTGGTTAAAAGCCCACAGCCCACCAGACACGGCTATCTCAGTACCAAATGGCAGTGGATACTATGCCTAAATCCAGCCAAATTTATTTGCTGAGGTAGTGAGTCACACCAGAGAGGATTCTGCTCCGTTGTCTCTGGGAAAGGGCCATGGGAGCTGCCGAGCAGTTTATAAAGGTGGGCGCTGGGCACTGCTGGCACTGAGCATCCCAAAGCACAGAGCAGCACCCTGCAGGACCTGGCCCATGGCTGGGCTGGCTGAAGAAAGCTCCTCTGCCCAGGTCTCCTTCTACCATCCCCTCCAACCAAACTGGTGCCGAGAACCCCTTTCTTACCACAGAGCAATTAAAAATGAAACTCCCAAACCAGCATGATTCCCTTCACACTGGTATTAACTTCCACAGTCTCACAGGTTTGTGTGAGCACTCAAAATGACACCAGAATAATTTACATGCTCTTACTGGGCTAACAAACAAAAGCACACAAAGCCCAGTGTCCCGTGGGACAGGCACTGTCGCTCCTGTGAAGTGTCGCAGCACTTGAGGGCGCTGCTGCAGTAAATTTAACTCACCCTAAAAACCTCCACTTCCTTTTATTATGAATTCAAGTCCTCTCTTAAAATATCAGTGCCCCATGTTGACACTGACTTGCACTATTGCTGTTACACAGTGGCCCTGTTTTGGTAAACAATGAGCAGAAGTTAGTCCTAACATTAAACATCCAAGGTTAGCACCTAGTTATCCCTTCAAATATTTGCACAAAGTGATAAAGTGGAAGGACAGCAAGAAAACAGCTTAATCCAGAATTCATTTTTTCCAGTATAATTTCCTTGCTCTAGGTGAAATCAGAAGGTGTGAGAAAACTTATCCGTTCATAGAACTAAAAAACAAAAATCAGGGTGAAGATGTAAGCACCAGTTTCTCTCAGAAGGGACACACAAGCTGCCGTGTCCTTTAGGGGCAAGTTGGTGAGGCTGTTTATCACTGTTTTCCCCGGTCTTTAACAGCATCATCCCTGCAAAGGCTTCTGGGCCCTGGAAAAGCCCACACTGCACCTGCTGCATCCCCCACTGCATCCTTCCCACCTGCTTGCAGAAGCCAGCTCCTGCAGGACGCTGATGTGCAGTTTGGGATGTGCCAGACCCGAGACCCACCCATGGTGATTGTTCACCTCAAATTCTACCCCAAGCACATCCACCTCCAGGGCTGGGTCACAGACACCCACGTTCAGCTTTTTCTGAACTCTTGTAACCAGTCTCCCAGTTTTTTTCCTGCTCCAATGTCAAACTGGCTGGAGGAAAACCAGTATTTTAAGTGAAATTGCAACTGGTCAGCCTGAGAAAGCTCTGCTCAGAAGTTCTGCCATGTCCTTGAGAGTGTTTCAGAAAAAGCCTGAGTTTTACATTTGAGAAAGCAGAAATATGGTAAAGCAGATGTGCTGAACAAAACATCCAAAAGTATCTGGACTGTTCTGCCAAAAGTTAGGGACAACCACAGTGTCAGTCTTACAAAAATGTATTAAGGTAAGGAGTACTGCTTATATGTCAAAAACCAACTCCAAGTGCAAAAAGGCAGGGACAAAGTTAATAAAGGGAAAACAATGCCCTAAAAATCACATTTGTCAAGATAAGAAAACAAAGAATAGAGCACAAAGGAACTCAGTACTTTATCTGCAAGTGAATGAATCCTTTCTCCTGTTCTGTGATAGTTATGCTTAAAAAATAAGTAATAACAGTGCATACAGTCCAATTTTAACAGCACTTCCAGTTGTGACACGACATCGATCCCAGGCTGCTCCCAGGATCAGTTACCCACTAGGACATCTCCCTTTGGCAGGGCTGGAAATCCTGCAATCTCCTATCTTTTCCTCCTGAACCAGCATAGCTGGAATCTTCTGTTAACAGCCAGCAGAGTAACTTGCTGAGCTGCAGCTTTAGCATTTTACCGAGACACACAAAAATCTCACACATCTGCAAAGTTCGACCTTCCAGGAACAATTCCAATAAGATGCTTTGTGTTTCCTGCTCTGTGGAAAAACAGGGGGGAAAAAATCCCATCTATAATTGACCTTGACAGATATTGAGAACATTTGGCATCTATTAAAACCCCTCTAAGATGAAACCCTCTGAGCTATAAAAGGAAATGTAAATCTGAACTTTACACCACATTTAGTTCATTGGAAACCATACCATAGTAGGTTCAGTCAGTTACTTTAAGATAACTTTTCAATGGAAAATATGTCCAGAACTAAATTTTTAAATATTTACTGGACAACCAGGACCCTTCTCTTTCATCCTACACATCTGCTTTTTGCAAGCAATCTATTAAAATTAGCTTACAGAGATCTGCATAGCATTGCCATTGGTCATCTGTTTGATCTAAAGATATGCACAGGGGAGATGGAGATATACAAAAATCCACTTAATTAACTTTTCCAACTTGTAACTTAGAAGATCATTAGAACCTCTATCTGACCACATCTAGGAAGCAGAGACAAAGCCAGGAACTACCAACAGGGAGCAGCTCTGTCTTGGTTGACACAAGGGCTGCTGTCACCAGAGCCACAACCCACTGAAGTGTCAACAAACAAATCCTTGATCAAAGAACAGGCAGAGAAAATACACTGGAGGTTTTAGAGGTCCAAGGACACCACTCCCACTTGAGAAACTGAAAGGTTTGGAAATAGGGCCAGCCAGCACTGGCTCTCCCTCACTAATTAAAACCAGTGCTTGGCTGTCCCTTGAGTTAAGGCAAGGAAAAGCCCTCTTCCCCTGAAAAGTACTGTCCTCACTGCTGTGACCAGCTCCTGAGCGTGAGGGTCCCTCCCACAACTCACTGTGCTGAGACACTTTGTTTTCCAGAAGTGTCTGGGGCAGATGAGACACAATCCCTTTCTGGAGGGAATTTTGGGAAGTGCTGGAAAACTGCTGCTTCCCAAGTGACAGAAGCAAGATTTTCCCTGAGCACAGTACGATGCAGGTGGAGAATAAATCTAAAAAGTTAAAATAAAAAATCTCTTGTAAAAATGCAGCGTGGACAAGTTCCTAATGACCAAGGCACAGCACTCTTCTTGTGACATCTTCCCAGGAGAGCTCCACTGAACCAAACCCTCCCCACAGGCGTAGGAAATTCATGCCCTCCCAGCCCTGTTCCCATGGGGAGTTGGCAGGGATCTCTCCCACCCTGCGGGCACAGTTTTACTTCTTGGGCTGCACAAAAATCCCACTTTCTCTCCTCAAACACAATAGCTCCAACAGCATCTCACAGGCCTCCAGCGTGGAAGGATGAGCCACTTCTGTGCTCCAACACAAAACGAGCTCAACCCCGAGTGCACAAACACAAAGGGCTGTTCTTGCTCACAATCAGGGCTCACCCAGTGCCTTTTCTGTCCCTGCTCTGGAGCTGGAGCGTGTTACCCAGCACTGTCTGTTCAGGGAATGGAGCGTGTGAACCACAATTGCTGCCCATCCTCGAAAGCACAGACAGTGGGATGCTCCAGGGTAAGGACTGAAGGTGGTTCAGGGCCTTCACTTCGTAAAACTGCGTAAAAAAAATTGTGTCCAAAAATCTGCGCCAAAAAAAAATGTGTCAAAAAAAATCGTGTCAAAAGAATTTGGAATAGTGCTTCTGGTTTTGGCATTGAAATACCCCGCCTAGCAGAGGGAGTGTTTGAGCGTGTTGATGGCTCAGGACAGATGTGCCAGGATGGACAATGAGCTACAGCAGTAACATGGGACTTAACTGCAAACTCTCCATCTCACAAGCAATTACAGATCCTGTAGTCTTAAAAGGCTTAGAAACAGCACAATTTAAATTTAGTAGTTAGCTATTGGCCATGCTAATGATATTAGGTGAATAACTACCCAAAAATCTTAGAATTCCTCTGGAATTAAGGAAATTCTATTTAGAAAGTGATATTCTGAAAACTACCTGTGATCCTAAGGCTTGTAGCATAGCATATCCTAGTGGATTTTTCATGGCTTTCTGAATTTTCCACATCTGTCTGTGACAAAGAAGAACTCAACCAAATGCTCCTGAGCATCCACTCACATCCTGCTAGAGCAGCCACCACCAAGGATTTCATGTGCTAGTCCACACCACAGTTCGCGTGCTTAAGAATTTCTACACCCCTCCGAGGAATTTTCAAGTGAATAAATTACTCTTTTTGGACTTGGAAGCAAGTTGGCCAAATTAAAACTGCCTTTTCAAATGATTACTTTAAAATGACAGAAAATTACCCAGTCTGAGGTGAAGCTTTACGAGTATCTCTGGAGGCAGAGAACTGGCTTTCCGCTCTTGATGCAAAGAAATAGTGCAGTTGTTTCCAGACAGGGTTTAACCCTTACATTAATAAAGAAGCCTGCAGGAAAATTCTGTTCTTGGAGAAAAATATACCAAAAATATTTTCAATCTGATTCTAAAGAACACAAGTACAGCATGCAAACACAGTACATCAGCAAACTTGTTTTGACTGTGCAAATGATCTTTTTAAAAAAAAAAAAATTGTTTCTGGAAGATCAGCAAAAGTTGTGCTTGAAATCTCTCAGTGGAATTACATTTTCGCTCAAGCAATACCACATAGTTTGGAAGCCACATAAAATATCTATTAAGACAGTTGTTAATTCAGAGAAAAAATTACCCCATCTGGAACAGCCTCTGCAGTTCTGCTCATTGCACCACAAGAAAAATATTATTGTACTGCAGCGTGTGAAGCCTTGTAACAAAGATGACGCCAGGTCGAAAGAATCTCACTTAGAAAGAAAAGCTGAGGTTAAGGTCTTGCTTTTACTGTAAAAGATTAAGTCCAAGAGGAAGTTTAACACGAAGGAAGGAGTGGGAAATAGACGAACTGAAGTGACAGCTAACAATTTTTTCCCCCCTGTGAACAATAAAGGCTTCCAGCTCCAGGAGGATGTCTTCCAATAATGCACATTGAGATAACTAAATGAAGAGACCTTAGGAAGCATTATTTTGAACATAAGGAAATACAAGCACAGCAAGAGCATTCTAAGGAGACTGCTTAAGTAAGAGATGCCAAAGAGAAACTAGGGGAAACTACATCCCTGAGGTGGAAACTTCAGTGCCTTAAACAACAGAGAGGATGAGTCAGGCACTTATTGCCAACAGCTCAAAGGCAGGGTGAGTAAGGGGGAACCCAAACGACCTGATGGGAAACGTGGAACAAGGGGGTTTGCATGGGTGCTGCCTGTGCAGCAACATCGAGTCTGAGCAACCTCCTCTGAGCTGCAGCACCCTTAGAAACAGAAATCTATCCATAACTCATCCTCTGAAGGAACCACAAACAAACACTGCCCATCCTTTGGCAACAGCAGCAGGGCAGTGCCGTGGGGCAGGGATGTCCTGGGCTGCCCAGGGAGACTCCTGCTGCTTCCCCCACTGCCCTCTGGCCCCTGGCTGGCACTGTCTGCTGGCAGGGATTGCCATTTCCCCAACTCCCGTTCCAGTCTCACATTGCTCAAATCTCACACTGCACAAATTGCTCCACAGCAGTATTCCTAAGGAAGAGGTTATCTGTGCTGGGGGAGGGCAGTGGGCAGTGAAGACACTGAGCTTTCTAAAACCATGCCAGGCCTGTTGTTGAGTAATCCAGATTTCAGCCACATTAAATAGCACACAGTTATACAGGACTACAAACATCTGTTTTCAAGAGGTGTCCAGATCATTAGCAGCTAATTCCACATCTCTGTTACATTCCCCGCCATATGCTGGGGGATAATCTCAGCAAGCAACAGGGATTTTCATCTCAAATCCTAACAAATCTGCTCTACAAGGCTTCATGGTTTTTCTAATGTCACTTACTAGATAATACCTCTCGGCTGCTCCTCTCTGCTCTTTCCATGCCTTGTGTCTTTTCCTTCACAGCACCCAAGAGTTGTTGCAACCTGCCTGGTCACAACTGACCATTTCTCCATGTCATTCTAGGAAAAACTCCCTCCATTGCCAAGGGAAAATTCAAAATTTACCTCTTGGATTAACTTCCACTCTTGGATAAACTGTCCCCTCTCCAGCTATCACTGCCACCTGCAAGAGGTCTAAGGCAGGGCAGTCACACACACTGGACAAGGCTCTTAAAGCTTTTGTCCATCTTTGGTGGGATCAGCCTTCTGCTCTCATCATCCACCCTCCTGGCTAGGGATACATGTGCATGTAGCAAACAGCACATAAAGGACAAAGGAGAAGACCTGGGTTTATGAGAAACTTCATTAACTGAACATCAGAGCTCTTTCTGGCACTTTGCTTGGCAAATTCAAAGAACCTGCCCCGAAAGCTGGGATGGCACTTCTGTGGCCATAACAAACATATATATGTGTATATATATATAAACAGAACTTGATCTTTGGCATTAAGCAACAATAACAACAGAACTGGAGGTGACTGCAGGACTGACAAAAGATAAGAGATGGGCTTCTCTGGAGCCTGAGCTGACTCCCTCCTCCAGGACATCAGCAGAGACATCACGAATCTCTCACATTCCCCAAGCTGGTGCCAGCCCTTCCCTGCAAAAGGGGGTGCAAAATCTCACTCAAACTATGGCCTCCTTGTTCCCTACTGAGGTGTTAGCTGTGCTGGGCTTTCTGACAGACTTAGCAGTTGCTTCATTCCCAGGGGCAGCTGGGAAGAGCAGCAGCTGTCAGCAGGAGCTTCCACCCTACACGTCCCATCCTCCAGTTGAATGATGGCAGTGGATTTGAAACGATCTTGAATGAACTGTGGCAGACCAACCTCAGTGTGGCGAGGATTTGGTGGTCCTGCCTCCTGCCAGCCCTCAAAGCAGCGCTGAGAAGTTCCTGCAATCCCCGAGTTTCCCCCAAAGCCACGAGTGGTGCTGCTGCTGGCGAGCAGGGACGTGCGGACGGGATATTTTTGTCTCCTCTTCGTTCCCATCCCTGCCAATCCAAAACAAACTTGAACTAGTTAGAGGCGGGAAAGATGGTTCGTGATGAGAAAAGGATTCCCTGGCTCGCTCTGTGTGTCACCACTGGATACATGGATAGGTGCCACTGCGGTGGCACAGCTGCATCAGCCCTGGCTTCCCAGCTCTCAGTAACCTTCCCAGACTAAAATAGCAAACCTACTGCTTGATTTTTAGCAGCTGAAGAGCAGAAGTAAACCACATAAGTATTATGTAAAATGATCTTTTTCTAAGTATATGTTTATTGTGCACAGAAGAAGTGGATTTAATTACAAGCAACTGGAAGTTTTTAACAGGCTGGATTGCCCCCTACTCCCTTTCTAAAAACTAAGGTTTGGCAGCAGCTTTTGGGTTTCATTGCAAGTCTTCTAAGTATTTCCTTGGAAAGACTTTACACTTGGTCCCAGGCAAGAAGTCAAAATCAACATTTAAAAAGCATGCCCTGCATAATTTCCAGGATTCAGCAGCATTAAGGTATACTTACGGAGGCCAGGAGGAGAACTGCTTTTTGTGCTTTTTGACTTCATGCATAAAGCTGGTCTTCAGACAAGGAAGTTTATATTCCAAATAATATTTTTAACTACCTGCGGTCAAGTACATAACTTATCAGGCCCTTCCTCAGCCCCCTCCCAAAATAAGCCCGAATGGCAAATATCTTTGCAGTATTTAGATTCCAGCTTAGACCTCTACCAGAAAGGACAGATTCTCAAAGATAATACAGAATAATTCGACGGTAAAGTTTCAAATAACATTCGCTTAAACACCTTTGTCCTGTAAAGCCCCAGTTTGGCCCTGCCAGGGGAACCCAGGCTGCACTGGCTGGTTCTGCACTGCAGTGGGTTGCACACAACGTCATGGTGTGTCCCTGTGCCTTGTCCCCTTGCTGGTGGGATGGCAGCACAGGGGACTCACTGGCTCTGAGGGGACAGTGGGCACTACCCCTGCTCACATGAATAATCTCAGTGGAATCGTCAGGACTGCTGTGGAGTCTGTAAGACCAAAACTCCTGGTTTGGTCCCAAGGCCAAGAATGAAATTCCACCCATTTCATCCACTTTCTAATTCCTTATGACCTTCCAACACCAGCCCACGTGGCACTTCTGGATACAAAGATATGTATATGTTTAAGGACTATCCACTCAAATTTCATGTTGATTTTTGTTTTGGAGAAAAACAGACAAGAAAGATCATCTTCCTTGTAAATATCTGAAGTGCTGTTAGAAACAAATACATATTCTTCTGACATGTGAAAGTGAAGACCTGCATTGCTCGCCACCTAAAACCACAAAATGCTACAGACAAGACTGAACTTCACAGAAGGTGAGAGAAACGGGAGCACAGGTAGTGCTAAGGAATCAGGCTTAGAGGAGAAAATACCTTTCAGCTTTTGCAGCCTAAAAGAAATTTGTTCCATGCTTTTCTTTAGCAGAGAAAAATTGTCGCTATCCAATTGTGAATTTCCTGTGTGGAGGTAAGGCAGGGAAAGCATCAGGAAAGTGCTTCATGCAGTATTTTTCTTCCAAGCAGACAGTTTTAACTGGTATTTATAAAAAACAAAATCTGAATGCAGGTTTTCAGCTCACAATACCATGCCCTTCTCCTCAGTATCTCCATTCCCTCCCTTTGTAAAGTCCCACTCCCACAAATCCCTCCGTGCTCCAGGAAACCTCCCGGCTACCCAGCCATCCTGAGATCTCAGCACGAGAAACAACCAGGAGAAATGCAAACCCAAACAAACACAGCCCACGGACTAAAAGCTGTGTTGGAGAGGAGGTGGGGTAGGGAAGAGGAAGAGGTTGTGGTGGAAGGCACGATGAGGGTGTCACGGAGAAAGAGGAGGTCAGACCCTGTAAAGTGACTTTCTCTTATTTCCACAGCCGCAGGGACTGGAGCTGCTCCCCCCGTCTGGGATAGCTGGGGGACAGCTGAGCTGCTGGTTTCCACACCAGGTCACACAGGGCTCAGATGTGTTGGTCACCTCTACCAGGAGGCGAGCACAGCCCGTGAACTCTGGAAGGTAAGCAGTGGCTCTGAGCAGGTGTTCATGTCCCATTCACGCTGCCAGGAGCAAAAGGAAAGAGTCAGAAAGGACTAAAGCAGTGCTTCGATGCCTGATACCTCTCCCCTACAGCACAAGGCAAGATGAGAAGCTCAGAGTAACACCAAGAACATCTTCCTTGGACATGTGGATTTGGATTCTGAAACTAGCACCGAATCCACTGACAGCCCAGTGCCAAGCTGAGCCTCATGCGATGGGCACGTGCCAGGGGGTTGGAGGCACCTGGTTTGGTTGGTTGGTTTGTTGTCTATGATTTCTATATGCAAATCCCCCTTGCAAGAACATTTAATTGTGCTTAGGATGAGGAAAAGGAGGAGGAATAGTCCTTCAGTGGGAGGACCCTCCCCACAACTCTTCCTCCAGTTTGTAATCAGAATTTAACTGGGTTTCCCAGGAATTTCAGCGCTTCCTCCCTCTTCCAACACACTACAGCAGAGACAGGAGAAGTGGCTACGCAGAGCAAGACATTAGACTGTAAAACTACATCTTATTCCTTGTTAGGAACCAACCCATCCTTCTCAGCATCCCCTTGCTTCACTTGGCAAAATAAATAGCAACTTTCTGACATCTGTGTAAAACCTGCTGCCTCCCCACACTCCTCAATATTCACTGACTTTTTTGTCCTTTTAGTGACATACAGGTCTTACAAAACACTGCCCAGACACAGACACTGTGGGTTTTCTTTGCAGAGGGAACACATTAGAGGAAGTAAAGAAAACTCTGGCTGAGCTATTTATAAAGCTTACATGGCTTGCTTCTCAAATGCTTCACTGACCAGGGGAACAATAAGAAAAAGTCATGGAGTTCAGCTTCTCAAGACACATTTTTCAGGTCTGAATACCTAAACCATTACAGATTTATACGCCTGGCAACTGGGCTTTTTTAGGAGAAGCACCCAAGTTGTGTTCACATCAGGGAACTTCCAAGCTTTTTTCTTGACATTTCTAAATTACCACAGTTAGGAGGAAATTCTGTGAAATCATGCACATTTGTGAATAAGGACACTCCCAAATTTAAGGAAGCCAGGGAAGAACTGCATGTAATTAACTGTGCTCTTGAAGGCTTTTCCTCTAGGGAAGCCCTTGCACAGGGGACAGTGCAGTTTAAGATGTCCCAGTGGAGAACAGAGCCAGCAGTTGCACAGCAGCAACCAGGACATTTTGCCTGCTCTGGAACCAGATGGTGCTGACCAAGCTACAGCATGAGAAGCTCCTGCCAGCCCTGCTGTACCTAAACCAGCAGGAGTTCTAGCCCATCATGCCAGCCACCAGTTAAATATATAACAGCACAGGTGAGGCCCAAGCACCACTAATTATCTGGTATTACGCTCGGCAGGTAACCTTTTGTCACCCTAAATCAAGGCTATAAATAGAGATTTCACAAGTTTGCATTTCCCTCTAAAGGCAGGCCAACCATTCACACCTGAAAACCCTCTTCCCATTCCCAAATTAAGCTTCATAGGACTCAGCCAATAACAGATTTCTGACTCCACTCCCCTGGTGTGCCAGGTGAGTTTTACCTTCTCTCAGGGAAGAAACAGGGTGGTTTCACTCACTGCTTGAGATGCCAGTAGGTGCCACTGCCATCCATTTTTCTGGTGGAAAATACAAGCTGATACCCCTCTCCAGAATAACAGAGCTGGAACAGACAGCTAAAAAGCAATGAGTCAAAAAGAGAAAACCCTTGGGGTGGAGCTTTAGTTTTAAAAACAAAGATTGTCTGAAAACTCTGAAATGAGATCCATGGCTACACATGAATGTGGCATCTTTAGGGTGAGTGATGATGATCTTCATCCCACCAGGCATTTAAAGAGTGAAAACACAGGTTATCACTAACACATAGATTGCATCTGTGCTGGGGAAGGGGAGAGATCCTGTACATTTATGCTGCTGTGTGACTGCACAGGCATGGTTGATCCTGGGGATTGGGACATCCCCCAGACTCTTCATCCCCTTCCCACAAAATCCACGCACAGAGGATCCCCTCAGCATTAGCTGTAACTGTAACAGCAATTATTTCCCAGGCCAGATCTCTGTACAGAGAACATCCACCTGACATCACACAGCACTGCCATCCATCAGCAGCCCTCCATCATCACACACTTACAGCAGTGCTGCTGTAGCTTTTCTGACACCTTTCACTGCCAGACCCTCTTTGAAGCAGCTCAAGCTTTGCCAAACTTCAAATATGCTGGCTGAAGCTCTCCACACCATGTGTCTGCCTGAGGCTAATGATCTTTTTGTTTATGTGGAGGTGGTAAAAGGAAAAAGCCACTGTCAGGAGCTCTCAAGGGAAAAACAACCAAACAAAACTAACCAACTAAAAAAATAAATACATTTCTTTAAAAAAAGCAGAGAATGACAAGTAGTTTGCCTGTCTCCTCTCTATGACATTTTAAAATGGGAGCAGGGGAGAAACTACTAAGTGATCTAAAGCACAAAGGTGCCACTGCTGAAGGCACCTGGTTGTTCTGAGTCTCAGTGAACAATCACCAAATCACACCACAGTCCTGCAGACAGCATTGAGTGATACTGGGGAAAGCTTTCTTAAAGTTTGCAAGGTTTACCAGGTATTTTTGCTTGGGGGGAACGTGTTCCAGACCCAGAACATCTCTGTTTACCAACTGAGCAGGCTGCACATTTTGGATACAGCAGTGGGAACCAAGTAGGACTCCTCCTGCAGAAGCTCTTCTTTGCAAAGGAAGACCCATAATTAGCATTCCACTTCCTTGGTGTCCACAGCAGGATTGTCATGTTTGGGCAGATGGAAACCACAGAGACACTCATGTCCAGGAGCTCTTGTAGTATCTGGTAATTACTGGGAACCCAATTGGAAAATATTGTAATTGCTTCACCACTAATTACAGTCCATTTGGGGAACTGCACACTGTGCCCCACAAGCTGCCATCCCAGTGTGCAAGTTGCTCAGCAGAGCAGCCCTGTTACAAGATACACACATCACAAACATCCCCTGGGGCTTTTAGGTCTCAGTCCTGCTTTTCTTAAAGAGGAGATTAAATACTAACTTGGTGTAAGATGTTTAGTATCAAAAATCATGTTCTCAAGAATTAGGAAGCACCAGGGTGAAAGTTCCCTCTACTTTTTCTGTCCATTCTGTCCTGTGCATGTATTATGTGATCTTCTGATAAGGATCACCTGCTTTTTGGCAAGGTCTATGTCCTCTCTTCTAGCTCACAAATGGGGCAGGAGAAACAAATTGGCTGCAAGTGAATGAAACTATTGTCAACAAGATAGAATTTTGTCAAGTGCTTCAACACATCTGGTCTTTATAATTGGGTGTCTCCCCCTCCTCACCCATCCAACCCCCGAGAGAAGCAGAACCAAGATAAGCACCTCGCTGTGAGCCACCTAAACAGGGAATCATGACAAGAGAAGGAGTATTTTGTGGGATTTGCCACTAAATGCTGCCCTGGAGAACCGCAGCAGCTTCAGTTTGCCACATCCAGGTGAGCAGCCCACACCTTCCATCAGGGATGCCCAGCTGTGCTTCTCCACTCCTCCTGGGTTGCTCCTCAGACCATCTGAAGCTCATACTGCAGAAGTGCGGAGTGCTCACAACGAGGCCCATGCTCTAAACACGTGAAGTGTCACTGATAAAAACCAGTTGAATACTACAGATTAAAATTAGCCTTTGGCAAAGACCAGGCATTTAGAATCAGCTGTAGCTTCGGATAATTTCAGCTTTAGTCTTTGCTGGCATTTCCCGGTCTGGCATCCATGAAGGAAGGTCCCACCTCATTTCACAGCAGTGCCATGCACTGACATTTATGAAGCATTCAGTCCCTGCAGGGATCAGCACTACAGCAGAGCCCATGAAGAGTTCAACAGTTCTTTATTCAGCACAGGGTATGGATGGAGTGTCGTAAATAGGGCACAGGGTGACACATTGTGTGAGGAGGATAAGAATATTGAATGGCTGCTCATTCACTGCACAACATCCATCTTGAGCCCTGAATGAAGTACCAGCCCTGTGGAAAAAATACAATGTAAACCATACAAGACAGTCCTTAATTATATGGTTCGGAGGGGCTCACCATGCAGCGCACACAGAGAGGGTGACTGTGGTTAGTCTTCATGCTGATATTTCCCAGCTTTTTAAAGTATGTTTTCCTTCTGTATAACATATTCCTCCATAAAAACTTCACATTTGCATGCCCTGTATTCATATTTGTACCAGTGTAAATATTTCTTTTAAAAACATTTTTACCTAAGCACTGATGTAGGTAATTGGGAATGGCCATTATTTAATATATTGTAGTTTAAGATAAATAACTAAGGTAGCAAGTGCATATATCTATACTGGTATATTGACATCCCCATTTCCTTTTCAATATGGGAATAAGCCATAAGAACATTTTACATGGGCAAGAGTTCAGCCTGAGAGAATGAAAAAAATAAGCACTGAGAGGGGACCAGCTCAAGTTTAGTTTCTTGCAGAAAACCAGATATATACTTTAAAGTCTTCCAAAAAGAAAAAAACAGAAAAGGATAGAGGAAGATCCCCCTTACTGTCACCAGTGAGAAAGCACACACAGAATGGAATGACTGTTTCATGACAAAGCTTAAAATCCTTTCCCCCATAAGCACATGGTTTCACTTTTAGAGCCAGGATTGTTCTCAACCAAAAAAAACAACCCCCATGCACTGAAAAAATCAACCTCCAATTCCCAGTAGTAACCCTGAACTCACTATGCTGCCAACACAACAATGATTGTAATCTTGAAGTTGTGACTCGCACAGTTCACTAAACAAAATCCATTGAGATTACACCTGGTTGAGCATTTCTCAAAAACAAAGCAAAAAAACTACTACACTGCAAGCACAAAGTCAGATTATTGCTTCCAAAATAGAGCAGATGTAACATCTTCCCTCTACTGAAATTAAGAAAAGTTCCAGGACATGGGAATGTACCCGATACAACTGTGGTGATGACAAAGGACTGAAAAATTATTAAAGATACCTAAAAAAAATAAAACTACCCACTGAGCAACTACACTGTGCAGCGCTGAGCACTCTGACAAAATTATGAACTTCTCCTTCCAAAAAAAAGAACTCCAGTTGAGCTGAAGAGAACTAACCCGAGTGGTACTCTTGAGTAACAGAGTAGTATGTCACACACACACTACACCATGAAACCACAGACAGGGACTCTGTGCACTCCCTGGGTTCTGCACAGCTGAGCACAGGATAGAGAGAAACACTCTCCATCTCCAGCACAGCCCTTGGAAACACATGAGCTGCTGCAAATAATTTAGCCTTGGGGGCAGGCCAGACCTGAATCGTCAGTGCAGTTTTCATTTAAATTCTGTTACTCTCAACGAGCAGGCACCTGTGGTGTCCTTCTCTGTCTACATCAGTGAATTGCTCCTGCAGGAACTCCTCAGCCTAAAAAGTTGGGAGCACAAGTAAGAAACCATGAGTACCTACTGCAGCTTTTGTCACTGAGCTTCTCCCCAAGCAAGGAGACATTCCTGGGTATGCCCTTCTTCAGTCTTATTTCGCACCTCAACCCCATTTCGTAGAAGTCTCAGCTGAAGCTTTAAATCCCAACTAGACGCTCTCCTGCCCCCCTCATTCATCACTGCCCTGCTCTGTTTGTGTGTGCAATCTCTAAGCATCTAAGCAAAGTCTCAGCACAGACATGCTCAGCTGTGGCAGCAAGACTTGCTGATGCACACGAAGCATAACCAAATATGCCCCAAACTTCATATTGCAGCTTAGAAGCAGAAAATTCACCATGCAATAGTGCGAGTGGGATGCAGGGGAGAAGCAGCAAGGGAAGGAAGCTAACTGGAAAACTGACAGTCACCATGCAAGGAGCAGGGAAATGGGTCTCTTAGGCATCCCAAGATTTACAAGAGGGCCAAAAAGTGACTTCCTGCTATTCAAGTCCAGGCTGAAATATAATAAATGACTGCCAGCATAACACTGACTCATATCCATCAGATTTATAAATCAGTACTTCAACAAAGAATGCTCTCTCTGTTGGCTGCACCATAGACAACTCCAAACCACCAAGATATGTTGTTTAACCCACTCAATGTTCAATGTCATTGCTGCAAAAACCAGTTCTGTGGCACAATGTCTTAGAAGCAATATGAAAAACAGACAACTGAAACATTGCCTACTGCAAATACAGAAGCCTATCAGATAGCCTTTATGACTTAAAGGCCTGCAGATTAACATCAAAATTAGCCCTGCTCTTGGGATTTTTTCCTTAGTTATTTAATCCACAAAGAAAAAAACGTTCTCACGGGTCCTTCCTCACACACTTGTTCACTACAAGACAAACTTGAAATAGGTTAAAACAAAACACCAGACCATAACACACCCACAAGCAGCCTGTGCTTGGGAATGCCAGGTTGGTCAGAGGTGTGATTGCTCACCAACACAGCCACAGCACACAAGCTTTACTCTTTCCACGAGTGTTGCTCAATCCCCCTCTCAGGAGAAGGAGGTTCACCTTCGTGAACAGACTCACATCAGTACAGTTGCAACCACATCAAAAGAAGCTGCACTTCTGGAATAAAAAACTTCTACCACTAGCACACAAAACGAGATAAAATATTGTTGTCCAAAGCTCCTTCCAGTTCAGGTCTTCCATTACAGGCTACAAACACACACCAGAAAGATGAGGGCCAAATATTGCTGTTTATTGTCTGCAGAACCACGCATGCTTTGGGAGCAAGAGGCGCTTAAGTTATTCATCGGCATCTGAAAATGTTCTGCATTATTCCAAGACGCTCGGGATAACCTATATTCCACCTGCATTGTGCTGGGGGGGAAGAGCGAGTAGAAAAACTTCCACCTCTCTTCCACTTACCTGAAGGCCAGCACATGACTCTCTGTGACCGTTCTGGTTGGGGTCAGGTACCGTACAAGCTGAGACATCACCAAACAACCCCATAAAAGAGGTGCCTTTCCACGGGGCATCCCTGGGGAGGGCAGTGCCGGTGCTCTCACCGTGCAGGAGCATCCCCTGCCGGGGTCAGGGCCGAGGTGCCCGGCAGGGCTGGGTGGCACCGGCACAGGCCGGCAGGATGCACCTCCGCCGCTGTGCGCTTGCAGAGGCGCGGCGGGCAAGGGCGAGACACGAAGGCGCGCACAGGGGAAAACTCCGGGGTTTTGCTTACAGAAGAGTCGCTCCGGCTGAATGAAGCGCTCCTGCTGCTGCCGCCGTGCCGGAGCGCGGCTGTGTGACAGCAGCGGGGACAGCGTGGCACGGGGGGACAGCAGCATGGCACGGGGGACAGCATGGCACGGGGGGACAGCAGCGTGGCACGGGGGGACAGCAGCATGGCACGGGGGACAGCGTGGCACGGGGGGACAGCAGCGTGGCACGGGGGGACAGCAGCATGGCACGGGGGACAGC
>VWZF01002534.1:49508-84598 GCA_013396755.1 Sclerurus mexicanus
TCCCCCCGTGTCCCCTCTGTGTCCCTCCCTGCGCCCCCTGTGTCCCTTCCTGTCCCTTCGTGTCCCCCCGTGTCCCCTCGTGTCCCTCCTGCCCTCTCCGGGCTGCGGACTCGCCCGCCCCGGGGAAGCCACTGGCCATCCCGACACGGGCTGCGGGAGCCGGGATAGCCGGGGGTCAGCGCTTCCCCGTCCCCAACATCCCAAACCCACGGAGCCAGCGCTCGGTTGGTGTTTCTCCCCCGCCTGGGTGAGGCTTTTGCCCCAGCCACGGGTCCAGGCGGCATCCCAGCCTCTGGCATGTGGTGAGGATGCTGCAGGGACAGCCCTGGCCCATGGAGAGGTCGTGTCCACTTTGGACACTGCACCAGAGCTCCTCCAGCACAACACCTCAGCCCCATGGAAAGAAGGACATGACACCAAGACCTGCACCATTCTCATGCCCCACTTTCAGTTCATTTCCTGCCACACATGTGTTTGTCAGTGACTTCTTGTTATTTTCTACCAATGCCGTCATCTAGTGCAGAAGTTACTGACAGAACTTGCTCTGGAGGCACCACATCTGCCTTCTAACAACAAACTTCACGTTCAGCTCCTCAGTTCTATCACTTCACCTGGCCTGGGGTGATGATGCTGGTTGTGCCATGCCCCCCTCCCTGGCAGCACAGTCCATGCACAGCACTGCCAACTTTGTCACACTGTATTTTGTACTCATCTCCGGCCAGCTCTGAGCACTCACTTAGATGACTAATACTCTCTGGGGTCTGGCCACACATCCTGCACTCTGGAGTTGAAGCGTTCCAACCAGCTCTGTGTGCTGTAGCCTGCCCTCTGCAAATAGCCTATGTGGTTCTCACCAATCTCTGTTTCTCCTCTCAGGGCTTTCTCACAAGTTGGGTGTCTTCTTGATAAAAAGTTCCCTTTCAAAATCTCCTGCAGGTCTGTGTCAGCAGAAGGGACAGAGACAGATCCTACTACAGTGGCCCTCTCTTCCTTCTTTATTAACCCCACGCAAAAGGCTGGGCAGGTCATATCCTCTATGACACCTTGGAGGGTTTCTGTTGCTGATGCATCAGAACAGCTTTGCCACAGGGTAGGAGCTGCCCACGGAGGTCACTGTTAACCAGGCGAGCTAACCAGCACTCTTTTCTGTTCCTTTTGTTACTCCTGGTCTTGACACCCAGCCTTAAATGAACCCGTTTGGCTGCCCTGGAGCAGAGGGGGAGCAGAGCCCCAGGGCCAGCAGAGAGCATGGTCCTGGCAGGCAGCAGGGAGGTTTTGGTGAGGCTCACCCTGTGCCCTGTCCTGCAGGAGGGAGCTCAGGCTTCTCTGCAAACTGGCTGCCTGCTGTTCTGTTCCCACAGTGGTTCCAGGAGCAATCAGTGACAGCAAGTGAGGGTGCCAGAAGGTGTTTGAATGGTCTGTGAGTTTGGGCTCAGGCAGACACGAACACGTGCTTCACAGTGGGGACATGCCTGGAAAGACTCATATCTGTTCTACAGGGAGATGCTCTGCATGTGTGTCCCTCGTAGGAAGGATGCTTGTTATTTCAACAAGTTTATTTCTGTTTGACTCACTTTCAGTCAGCTCCGGTGCCAGTTTCTTACCTCTTCTCTCCGGCAAGCTATCCTGTGGAAAGTTAGTGTATCTCTTCCTGAAGAAAGACATCACCTGAACAAAGGGAGACAACATCTGTCTCTTCCTCCTTCCCTTTCATCATGTTGCCTGTGTCCCCCTCAAGGCACCTAATCAATAACCTGCTGCCTGTCTGTTACAGCAATTAGTAAGTGTACAAATTAAACCATGACACGGCAGACAAATTCACATTACACATCATTGTTAGCCCCAGGTTCAGCAGCAGTTAGCAGGAATTAATCCATCTCACATCAGGCTCGAGATGCCCACATGACTCATTCTGTCTCCACTGCTGTAATGCCTTTTCCTCTGGGACCCAGAGTTCGTTCTTCTGATGAACACACCCCCGAGAATGTAATATAACAAGAAAATGTAAAGGTCAGCCTAGAAGATTATTAATAGCAGTTTTCTGTTTCTTCCTGTGCTTTTTGGAGAGACACTGAAACAAGAGCAGTCTTTTACTTACAGACAGGACACTTTTTGAAGCGCTCCGGGTCCATGTGCCACCTGCAAAAGGAAAGAGAACTCTCAAGGGCTGTGAGGAAAATAAATCCAAACCAACCCAAAAGCTAAAATGGGAAACTAGTACGAAATATTCAGCCTATGAATTTGTTCTCCTGGCTCTAAGGGTAGACAAGCAGAGTTTTCCTCATTGTGCAATTCACAGCAAAGACAGGTTTAAAGTCAGTCTGTCTTGGTTTGTCACTCTGAAAACTTTTCCAGTGTGGGTGACAAGTTCTACAAAGCACACCAAGCCTGCCTTCACTGCAGTGTCCATCCTCTCCCAGGTATCTTCTGAAGCAGAAATCTGAAAATGAAGTAGGACTTTGAAGTGGAAGACAGGCTTTCTCTCCTATTATTCTAAACCCCTAGAAAAACTCATAAAACTTACCAATTACTTCTTTCAGGAAATCAGAAATTTCACATCCTGGTATAGCCCTGGCTATGGCCCTGACTGTAGTTACAGGATAGGAGTAGTTACTTGAATTCCAGCTGTTTATAATGTCATAGTTCATCACTTTCCAGCTTATACCAGTTTTAGTTGGTGCCAAGAAGTGACAGCAAGAACAAAGTCACATGTTTCACTTGGGTAAAGAGTGCATGATGCAGACCGACAGCTTTTTGAAATCACACAGTTTCAAAGATAGAAGAGGAAATTACCTTGAAAGTCTGCCTCTTCCTGACTCCCAGCAGGGAGGGAATAGAGAGTTGTCCTTCCCCAAGCACTGGGCTACAGATCTCTCTGCATTTTTATTCTCTTGTTTCTACCATCTGCAACAGGGGGAAATAAAAAGTGGAGAGGTTAAAAAGCAGAGTGGGCCATCTGTGAATGCAAAAAATACCACGAAAGAAGAGACACAACAACTGTGAGACTGCAGCGTTAAAAGAAGAGACATGGACACACAAGCAAAACAACTTGGAGCAACACCAGGAAATATGACAGCAAGAGAAATGTAAATGAGTAAAATTTGCATTTATTTGTACCTCGGGAGGGAAAATAATGGATTGAACTGAAACTCCCACCCCTGTTACTGTAAGTGATCTGTACGAACAGCCTTCATTTCTTGATGCAAAGCACCGTGTACGTGTCAGAGCCGCTGCCAGCGCTGCCCTCCCACAGGCAGCCTCTCCAGGGCACTCAGCTTTTCCACTGGAGGTGGCTGTAGCCTGGCACTGTGCTTAGAGACACCTCGAGTGGAGGCAAGAGCTCCTGAAATGGGCCCTGGGCTTGCTGTGCACAGCGTGGCTGCAGCAACACAGGGTGCTGAGCACCCCGCAAAGTCAGTCGTGCCACCCAGGTGCAAAACAGGGCTTTTAGGGCATAAAGAGAGGAGTCTACATGTGAGGAATTTGCTCAGTGTTTATACGACTGAACATCTACTACAGACTGCAAGACTTTCCCTTTAATTTTAGCTGAAGCAGGTTCTATCCAGTCTTTACTTTTGGTTCTTTACTTCACTCAGTACTTACTTTGCTGTCATTCCTTTGTTTCCTACACTGAAGTTTAGATTTAAAATGGTGACCAACTTCAATCTTGGATTCTTAAATCCTTGCTTAAATATCAATCTAAACTGTTAATTTTTTTGTTTTCTTTCAGAAAGTCTGAAAACCAAGAGTTCCAGATACGTAAAACCACAAAGCCACCATCAGTGGCCTCGTCACGTCTCCTTACCTAAAAGCTGGTTCATCTGTAGAGTAAACATCATGATACACAGATAAGGCACGATAGGTAGAATTAGCCACATTTGAACTGTATTTCAGCTATAAAATGACAAAAAGTGTTGGTGCTTCTGATCACGGAAAAGTGTTCTGAAGACACGGTCAGCAAGTGCAGTATTGCTGTTACTGCACAGCAGGTTTCACCTTCCCACCTGGGCTCATGGGACATGGGCTGAGCAAAGCCACCTCCATCCGGGAAGACATTCAAGTCCATTCCATGTATAAAGAGGGCAAAGTCTGTATGTGGGGAGACCAGAGCACATAGATATGGCTGTGGGAGGGGACAATGTCCCGGTCTAAATGCCAGTTCTGCCTGAAAGACCCTTCCAGTGCATCTTGGGTTCCCAAAAGCCACAGGAGAAGTGCTGGACTCCAGGAGCAAAGCTCTGCTCTTCCCTGTATGTGGCTGAATGGATGAGCATCTGACTTATTAATATGCCAATTAACTTTATGCAGATGGTAGTTATCCCAAAGCAATTCCCATGAGATCTTTCATCACTTTGACTTCTCTCTGGGCCTGACAATGCAGTGAGGGATAAAAGATGGGCTGTGCAAGGAGAAGGGCATTCAGAGGTGGCAGTGGGACTTGGATATCCGTCTCTGAGAGTGTCATTATGGGTTCAGACTGACACTGTGGGAGTAAATGAAGGTGCGACTGCCTGCTCCTGGGTCCATTCCTCCTGCCAAACTTGAGAAGGCACTCCTGGAGGTATCTTTCAGTAGTGGTGACAGCCATGCTCCAGGGAGGTAACACTTCCCTGGCAGGGAGGCTGCACGGGGCACAGAACCAGCCAGTGTCACCATCCAAACTCCAAAGTACAAATTTTCCCTCTCAGATACAATAAAGCTCGCTACCTTTCCCCTTGGCTATCTTTATGGCTGGTTTTCCCTTGACTGTTTTTGTTTGCAGCATCGTGGCCCAGTTTGCCTTCAGGAATATCAAAATATTTACCTCTTTTTTTTTTACCCATGAGGTTCCCTACAGTGGCCTTCTCCATCCTAGAGCAGTCACCTGCAAGCAAATTGATGGTTTCAGGAGGAAAAAAGAGTAAATCCCATTGTCAAATTCCTTCCTTTCAGACATCACTTAACCAGATGATCTACCAATTCCACTGATTTTACTGGCCTTTATACACATATCTGGCATTAACCTGCCACGGATGAGGTGCCCTGAGCTGGGCTAGAAACCACTGGCATTGCACTTGTGAACGCAGCAAAGCAATATTTTGATAAAGCAGCTTATTTCCATTTCTTAACTGCTTTTCCTACAGCCTGCAGATACTTCCTGCTTCCCCTCTGTCCCTCTCCAGCAGATAAAGGGACACGTTTGTTGTTGAGATCATTGTGGCCCCCTCGGCAAGCCGAGGCTGTCATGGGACTCCCTGCACAAACAGCAGGTTTTCAAGGATAATACCCAGCATAAATGAGCAGTCTTGTTCTGTCAACAAAAGTCTGTGTGTTTATAAGGACCCTCCAATGCGTTTTTGAAAACACTTGGGCGGGTATTTTTAGCTGCGAGAGCCTCTCCAGCCGCCCCCAACACACCGACAGTGTTCTCGGCGCCGCTCTCCCCCTCGCCCAGGGATGTCCTTTGGTGGAACTCCCACCGAGGGGTGTTTCTGCAGGAGCAGAGCCCCGAGCAGAGCACGGCCCGCGTTGTTCAGGCTGCATTGACATCTGTTGGCTCTTTTCAGCCCGGGAGGGGAGGCAGGAACAAACCCGCGCGGTTCCACGCACTGAGACCGCGCCCGCGGGCAGCAACGGGGCGAGCGCTCCGGCAAGGGGAGCTCTGTTCGCATCGGGAGCTCACACACGGCGCTGGCCAGCAGGCAGGGACGAGCCCGTTGAAAAGCTCCGCTGGGATTGTGTTGTATTCCCTAGGAAACACGCAATTCCCAGCCATCATCCTTCCAGTGCGTCCTCGCATCCTGGAAGAGCTCAAGTTCTGCAGGAGCAGGCTGAAGCCAAGCCTGGAGGAGCTGCGCTCCCCTGCGAGCGTGTTGTTCGGTCCATGTGACTAATTAAACCAGTAGGACACGAACACTCATTTCTGAATCAGTGTCTGAAAAGATCGCATAACCTTTTGGAAAAAACAAGTAAGATCTGAGCAAAGCGTTTCACTTGACCTAGCAAACTCTTACTCAGATGTACGATTTGGATAATATAGCTGTATGTTTGGTGTAATAAGCAAAGAACAACTGTATGCCCTGGAGTTCAGCCAGCATCCTGCTTTGGTTAGAAGCTCCATCCTGCAAATACTCTATCATATGTCAGTGCTCTTATTCACGGAATTAACACAAGACTTAACTGAAGTGGGTAACAGTGCTACACGCTCCTCTCTCAGGCTTAGTGATGGAGCAATTACAGCTCTCTGGTTTTAAGTGACTAATGCCCAAAGTGTGGCAAGTCCCGAGCCCGACTGTGCAGCCCAAGGGGTTTTCTGAGAAACTCTCTGCAAACACGGGGCCCCGATTTGGGCACTGATGGTCCTGCAGAGCTTTGTGAGCGAGAGAAAGAGCAAACAAGTAGCACAGGGGTGCTGTGGGCATGGAAGGAAGTCATATGAAAGAGGACTTTTAGAATAGCATAGACTGGAGGGACAGTCTTGAGAGAGATGGAGACTACCATCCATTTCCTGTTTGAGTGGAAACAATTCCAGAAATCCCTCTCCCTGCTATTCCTCAGAAATACTTGTTATATGATTGGGTCAACAGTGTTTAATTTTGGCCGCATGAAGTATAACCTCATTCTTAAATTTGCCCTTTGATTTCAAAGACAGCTTGTGCTGTTCAGGTTTTGAAATAATTTAAAACAGAATTAGCTGATTTTACAGCTTTATAAATCTCTCCTGGTTGGCTCCAGTGTGAGTAGGTTGTTAAATTCTACCAGTAAAGATTTCATCATTTCTCTGAGCGCTGCAGTTTAATATTTGCCATTGAAGCACTGGGTCAGGCTGACTTTGTCTGCTAGACTTCACTGTTCCCATACAGCTTTAAAGGAGAAAATGCCAGAGAAACCAGGGATCTACTTTCTTGGTAAAAAAAAGCACTGAACGCGACAGCATCGCTGGCTGTGCAGGACAGGGAAGGTGGGGAAGGCTGGTATCCCCACTGCTGGCAAGCCCTGGGGCAGCCTGGCAGCTCTGCCACTGAGCAGCTCTGTGCCAACACTCGCCAGAGCCAAGGGAGAGCTGGAGCTGCCAGGGCCGAGGGGGCTGAGCAAACCCAGGCTCTCGGGAAGGTACTGCAGCGCCATGCCCCAAAGAGCTGGAGGCAGCAGCCCGGCAGAGGAGTTAGAGCTCCCGCTTACACCTTCTCTGTCTGTTCTCTCCCGCTGCCTGAACACCTGCCCCTCGCCTCTCATTAGGACTGCAGAAAACAGAGCCATCAATGCACCACTGCTGCAGCTGCAGCAAGAATTCCGCTTATTTGTGCACCGCTTCCAGGGGGAGATACTGCCGGTGGGCAGGAGGGGAACGGGGGAAGTGCTCCCAGGGCACAGCAGCTGCCTCTGCTCCGTGTCACCCCCGTCACCCGAGCCCGGCTCTGGGAACAGTGTCACAGTTTCCCCACACAGGCTCCTGATAAGCCAGTGAGTGAAGCAGCAGACTGGGGTCTCTGTTCCTCACAGTTTACACCGTAAATTAACGAAATGCGAAAGTGCAGCGAGGGCTGCGGAGGGAGGGGAGCAGAGCAGTTTCACCTGCACAAGGGGTGCGTTTGAAGGTTCTCCTGTGCCCCGCGGCTGTGCCATGAGCCCGGCTGGCAGCAGGAGCAGCCCCCGGCTGGGAAGCCCGTCCTTCCACACGCAGCACGGAGCTGTGGCTGAGCCGAGAGCTGGAGTCCTCTAGATGTCACCAGTGCCACGGGCTTGCCGGTGCCGCGTCCTGCGGCAGCGCATCTCAAGGTGTCCACCAAGAACAAAGGCAGAGCTGCTGCCTTTGAGAGGGCCAGCTTGAAAGCCGCCTCTAAGCTGCTAATGAGGCCCCAGTGTATTAACACCAGCCTCATTAAAAGTTAAAAAAGAGAACAAAACTGCTTCATTCCTTTTTCACCGTTTTGGCTGTTATTTCACTCTGCGCTTTCCCACGTTTTGTGCCTGATCAATCCAGGTGTTCTCCCATCCTTGCCAATGCTGCAGTGCTCAGGCGCAGGCACAAAAAATCAATAATTCACCACCTTCCCTCTTCTGGTGCAACAACAGGGAAAAAAACCCTTGGAAAACGCAATGTTCCTTCTCATCCTCTTCCATGCCGTATTTTGCAGTTACTCCACCTTCACTGTCATATTTTTCGACTTCTCAATGGTTTCTGTGGAGTAAGAATTGGTAAACTCCTTGCCTGGACAGAGCCAAACCGCATCTGTTTGAAGCACCCATTGCCGGGACAGACAGACCGCTGCCCTTCACCCAGGAGGGTCCTTCTGTGCCGAGCTGAAGACCTGCACCTTCCTCTGAACCAAACTGAAAGGCCCAAGTGAGGGAGAGAACCACGAAGTCAAGGGAAAAAAGCCCTCCTTGAAGTGCAAAGCATTCACAACTCCCCTTGCTGTTATCACTACTGAAAAAATACACGGGAACGGGACAATAAAGACAATTAGGTCTTTTCATGTTACTCTATGGCAGAAGAGACACCAAAGGATGTATTAACAACAGGTACAGAGGATACAAGAGGAAAAATAGAGAAGTCCATCATTTTACGGATGTGAAAGCAAATACTGACAAAGAATTCTTGCTTTCAGAGCCACAAGCCAGAATTTGAGTATTCTATACCAAGGAGATGTTTTTGCCAAACTTATATGTACATTATGATTTCAGCCAACTTGTACACAACTGGTAAGAAAACATGAAAATAAAATTTCATTTTCTCCAGATTTGCCTTTTCCAGAAAAAAAAGAAAAAGAGGTTTTTGTAGAGTAGATGTGAGTCCTTTTCTTAGGTTTGTTTAGTATTTTATTGTCACATCTCAGTGACACCAGAACATAACCAGGATGCACAAGTTCACACTTGCTGAGAACTCAGGCAGCCTCCAAGTTCACTGGGCTTGTGCCTTCCTTACAATCCCCTTTTTCCCACTTCTCTGTAGCCACAAAAATCTGTCAGTAAATCACTGTATTCTTTTCCTTGAAACCACTCGAGTACCTTTAATCTGCTTCCACAAGTCAAACAAAGCAATCTGTGCTATTACACTGGGAGAGCTCAGCTGGATTATAACATCACCTTATCACTTTAATCATTCCTTTGTTTATATGATACAAAAGACTTTGGTTTCTGTTCCATTTAAAACTGTGTTTTTCCACGTCAGTCATATCTCAAGTGGTGTTTGTTGCTGGACAGCACAGGAAGTTTGGCTGAGCTTTATTAATTTTTGCTGATGACATTTGTGCTCCCATCATGAAACAGTTCTTTCTACAGCCAGGGCAGGACTAAATATCTGTGGTCTTTCCAAGATTTTAGGTGCAGAATGTTATTCAGCCTTCACATAGGCTGAATTAATTCCATTGAGAGCAGAAATACCTGGGAGGTGAAATTGGTAAAGAGATGAGCACGTGGAGCCTGCGGAGTGTCACTCCTTACCTGAGACACTCACACTTAGGATTTGAGAAAGACTCATTCCTGTGCAGGACTGACACTCCACAAACTCCCTCTGGACAGGCTGTAATTAAGGCACAGTCCCTGAACTAATTCCTGTTCCTGTGTGGGAACAGCAGGCACTGCCCAGGGCTGGAGGGAGCCCTGGGAACTGGTAAGACGCAGGTCTGAGCACCTGCATTATTTCAGCCAAGCATTTGCATCCATGTGCTGAGCAGTGCAAACACGTTCCAGCATTCTGACTGGACTCTGGATGGGAGCTCTGCTTCAGCCTGGGATTAATTTCCTTTGAAACTAACAATAACATGAAAGGAGATTGCACACAAGTACCAGCCTCAAAACAGCTTGTAATTGTTTCCTTGGCAAACAATCATAAAGAGCTCTGTGTTTTCAGAGCTGCAAAGTTCATTCACTGATAAATTTGGCAACAGAAATCACAGGCCCACCATACAGTCTCTGCTGGGTTATCTACTACAAAATCCTCAGCCACAGGTTAAAAGGGAAACTCACAGAAGCATTTCAGCTTTCACTGTTTAAGCAGCAAATGCCTTCAGTAAATAATTAATATGACAGAAAGAGGATTTGCTGAGTGAGGCAACAGTCCCAGTATCCCTAAACCAACTTGATTGTGTTCTGCCTTGCTAGTTAATTCTGCCCTGACTATTACCAGGAGTATGGGATTGCTGCTTAGAATCTCTTCACTTGGTCTATTAAGCATTTCAGGATACACTGCATACAGACATTCACCTTAAACTCCGTAATTAGACTTTTGAGCATTAATTAAAAAAAAAAAAAAGAAAAATCAGGGGGTTTAAAATTTCTTTTCCATTTGAAGAACACTTCTGTTCTGACTAGTTATTTATATCGGGAAAGAAACCAAGCAAAGAAACTGATTTAGAAAGAATGATCCCACAGCCACATTTCAGGGTAATTGTTCAGCAATAAAGAGCCTGGATTAACGTGCAACACAAGAGATCAATAGTTCCCATTTCAGAGAAAATGAGGATTATTGGGCAGAAAGCAAACCCCAGCCTCTTGTTTCATGACTGGAAATGTATACAGTAAAAATCCCTGCAAAGCAATCGATGGACACAGTTTGTGCTTTCCTTTGGAGAGAGCTGAAGGGAAGGAGACAGGAACAGCTCCCTGAAGCAACGGGAACAATTCCTGCCAGCCCACATTTTGGGGAAGCCTCACAGTTTGCTGCACCAGGCACAAAAGTAACACAACGATTACGGGGAATAATTTAGCTTCTGGGTTGATTTATTAGAACCGTTTCACAATTTGCCTTGATAGCAAATAAAACCATTTATTTATGGCTAGAATAATGCAGCAAAGTGATGGACAAAATCCCAAAGTCATCACACAAAGTTCAAGATAGCTGGAGCAGGGTTGAAACTGAACCAAGTTACTAGAAAGGCGAAGATGAAAAGTTAGAAATATGATTTTTAGGAGCTGTATTTGCTTAAGAAAAAAATCCAGAAGGAAGATAAGGCATTGTCTGGACTGAAGAACTGGGCACACGTGCAGCGCAGCCTCGGAAGCCTCTTTTTTTAGATTTTTCTTGTAGATAACATCAGAGAGAAAGGGTGAGAGAGGGAAGGGGAGAATGATGATCCTTGGAAAGGAAGAGTTGCTCTAAAAAGGTCATGCTGTTGGCACAAGGACATCGGTTGCACCTCACCTTCACAAGCTAGATTTCTTTTTTCATAAAGGATTTCTCCTTTAAACAGCCTTACTTATAAACTATGCACAGCTAGAATTTTAATCTATCATGTACGACTTCATTTGTCCTGCTGAAACTTTTGCATTCTTACAGTTCTTGCACATGAGTGCAACTTAGCACGGAAAGCTCTCCTGGAAAAGAACTTTTTCTGTTGTACTATTGCAAAAATTTTTACGTTACTTACTTTAAATTCTATTGACTGAGTTTTTAACTAGCTGATATGAACTTGCTTTCCTGTGTTTATTATTTCTGGAAACCTGTTTTGAAGAATAGTCTGTACAATATACCCTTGGTTATTCTTTACCCTTAAAGAAAACACTGACTTAGTAAACTTCGTACGTGAAACAATTGGGCAACGTGGATATATGACCTAATGTATGAGTGTTGCTTTTTTTGGCACAACTGACCCCTCATTGAAAGCAGCACCCAGTAAATGCATTATTAGCTTGGCAATACCCACTGCACTGAATAGGGAGCTGAAATCTGTGCCTCTCCATTCCATTAACAACCCAAACTCTTTACAGCCCCACACCTTGAAAGAAAAATTAGCAATAAAACATTGTTGACTTACAAAACGTGCCAGTCCTTTTATCTTATTTTAAACTGGCATTCTGTCAGAATTGTGTCTGAAGAAACAAAATTAGTATTTCAGGGGTTTCCATGTGCTATTGATTAATTTAAAATACAGGTTTTGTTCATTAAAGGTTATTAGCTGAATTCTGCTTTCATTGGTTCAGCAAGAACCACTCTGATTTCAATAAAAGATATTTTACATTTGGGGCAGCAGAAAACTCAGGAAAAACCTTCCAGTGTCACAGCTGCTTCCTACTAAAATGGGACAATGATGACATCTGGGACAGCCAGTAAAAGGCGCAGGGAGTGTGCACACAAACTCTGTAAGTGTGACGGAGACTGTGACCACAAGGGCCAAGCAACACGTCCCCAGGAACAGCGACCCTGGTTCCCTGAAGGACTCTGTCCTGCCTCCTTCCTTACAGGCACGCCCGGGCAGACTTTGGGATGCCCCGAGTTTGGTGCAGACACACATTTTGACTCGGGAACAGATTAATCCTTCCTTTCCCTTTGCACGAGGGAATCAAAAGGGATAACACGTTACAGCTGCTCCACTTCTGTTCTGCTGCTTTGGTCCTGCATCACTCGCGTGGCTCGGGACCAGAGGCGTTCCGCCTTGCGTAGTTCCTATTCCTTCCTGCTTATGGGAACATCCTGCTTGTCCTAAGTTTCTTTGCAGGGCTAAATATCTCCCCAAAGGAATTCTTCCCTACAATCCCACAATCAGTTCTCGTCAGCTTTGACTTCAAGCCACGCCGACTGCCAAGCAGGCTTCTTGGCACGAAGGTAGGAATTCCACATTTTGTCATTCCCTAGGTCAGGTGAGCCAGCCTCTGAGGGAAAAGCAAAACTGTGCTCTCATTCTGCCGCTGTTCTGTTCTCTCTCTCAGCCCAAAACATGTTAGGAATGACGTGAGGGACAAACCAAAACTACTTGGCAAAGGCAGTAATGAAATCCATGCAGTTTGGTGTGTACGTTTTCAGCCTCTCGAGGGCAGGCCCCATGCAAAGTCCAACACTCATTATTAAATTGTGGGAGCTTGTTCCAGGTCTACCAGTTTATCACAGCCCAGGAATTTGGCTTTGTAGGGGAGCCTGGAGTGGTGAGTGGCCAGGCCTGGAGCCTGCATGGGAGAACACCGGTGTTGGGAACACTTGTCATTGGGTTCGTCGAAGACACTTCAACGCGGGGCGTGGAATTCAGGGGGGATTGTGCTCTGCAGCCAAGTGAAACTTTCTTCTTCCTATGCTGACTTAATTAACTGTTGGGGAAAAGAGCCATTTGCTGATGCTGAAGAAAAGTGCAGCAATGAGGCTTCCCCCTCATTTCTGATGATGCTCAGACCTCACAGAGTGCTGTGCAATGCTGACACAAAGCAGGTCCTGCCTCCGAAGCCTTTGCAACCTGACCTCCCCAGATGGCACACACTAAAGCTGTGGCCACTGGGACAGACATCCTCTCCAAGGTTTGCTGCCTTTCTGACTTCTGTAGAAGGTTTGTAAGGCTCTAGCTCTCAGTTACCAAACCAGCAAAGGTGTTGCTTGTCTATCTCTGCTAGTTCTGCGGAAAAAATAAGGTGCAAATGTGGTTTAATTGCAGCTCCCCTATGCATTCCCAGCCCGGCTGTTGCCACAGCAACGTGTGATTGAGAGACACAAGAATCTCCCAAAAAAGTGATATGGAATGGGAACACCACAAGTTTATCCTGCTGCGGTTCTCTGGCCTCTTCAGCAACGCAGTTAAGCACTGAGTTTTGCTAAACTAAGGCTGGAACCTGTTACCAAAATGTCCTAAGGACAGTTTTGATAAATATCAGTTGTACGAACACGAGCATTTGGCTTGTGTACACAGGTACCTGGCTTGTCTGGGGGGCTCCACGTGTGCTTTTGCAAACCACCCAGCCCTGCTTTGCTTTGGTGCCGGAATAAGAACGGCCTTTGGGGTATCACATAACAGCACGTGGGACACAGAGATGTGTTCATGCTCACAGGAGAGACCTGCAGCCATTCTGGGAGCAGCACAGAGTGCCACAAGGACCACACCTGGCTCCTGAAGCAGAAGTTTCTGCTGCCAAGAACACACTGTTGTTTCTGCCAGTCGTTCAGCTCTCACCCGTTGCTGTTCCAAGCAAGTGGATTTGGGAAAGACAAGAGGATGCTGTGTAAGGTGGAAGACAGCACGTTACCTGCATCCAGGAGCAGTGACTGCTCTTTGGGATTGCCAGTCTCTGCCTTTTTGACCTCAGTTGCTAAGTGACAATGTTTAAGGCAAGATAAGTCCCCTGCCAGAGAGGCGTTTGCAGCCACGGGCAGGGATAATTATAAAAAAGGTGTCAAGTCAGTGCAGTGAGAGAATCACGCCCAACAGATTTGTTTTCTTCTCATTACAGAAGGGACAAACCACGTCATCTTCTTTTGGAAATCCTCGGCTTTCTGTTTAAGGGAGCATTAGTTTAACACTGGAGCTTTTTTAACTCTCAGCCTCGATGGCAGAGTGGTGGCACAGAGAACATGTTGTGCTCCTCTGGTTCTGTGTGGCCCAGCATCAGGGAAGCAGGAAAATCAAACTAACAGGGTCCTTTAGCATGGATTTTCAGAGGGATTAAACTGTCACCTCTCTGCTGAATTTTGTTGGGGAAAATCAAAAAGGAAGGTTTTGTCAACCTGAGTTTAATTGACCCCCCTGTGGCAGCCTGAAGGAGCTGCTGCACCAACCTGCTCCGTGCTGGGCTCCTGTGGATGCACAGGCTGGTGCTGGGAGCTCGGGGAGAGCAGTGGCCCTTTGACCCTGCTCCAGGTGCGAGCCCTGGTATAATACCTGAAAGGCTGCTGGGACAATGTCACAGGAGGGCCAAGCAGTCCCGGGCTCTGCTGCGTATCAGGCTGTGGTGTTTACCAGGAGAAGGACCTTGCAGTGACTGCTTGTTGGTTTGTTTGGGTTTTTTTTTGAACAGAGTAGCACTAACTTTCATCCTTCTGTTTAGTTTGGCTTTCTCTTCTAAAGAGAGCAGGAACGCACTTGCAAGTTGGCCAGAAATCACTTAAATGACTGGTTCAGTCCGCAGGTTAAATAATGCATTACCTGCGTGGGAGAAACAGGGTGTAAAAGGTTCTTTAAAATAAAAATCCTGTTTAGATATTTGTGACAGCCAACAGAGAGGAGATTTATGACACAAATAATATTTTCTCAGCTATCTTAGTGCACTGCTCTTGCTTCACTTTGCTTTAGGCTCTCTCCCACTTGGATCTTTATTGCACAACTCCAGGAACGTTATTCCTTGAAATTGCTGCTGGCCCAAAAGGTTTAGTTTTTGCTGTTACTGCAGAAGGATGAGGAGGATCTTCCCACATCATGACACTGCATGTATTCCAGGCTGGAAATAGGCTACAGGTCATGCAGTTCTCACTGGGCTCCTGCTCCTGAAAACAGCCCCAGAGGGTGGTGTACACAGATTGTCTTCCCAGCAGATAAAACACAGAACAGCATCCTCAATGCTGTCAGTTCTGAGTGGCTTTACCTTTCTCAGTTCTTGCTTACTACCACATTTTGGATCTTTTTACACCTAAGACCATTTTGCACTGATTTTGAAGAACTACAGTTATTCTGGAGCCGACAGCAGTGGAGACGATGGTGCATCTCATTCAGCTTGTCAGCTGGGTTCAAAGCCAGCTGCCACCACCCATGAAGGGATTGGATTTGAGAGCTTTACTCCTGAACACTTGGATGATTTGACTCAGCTGTGTCAAATGTTTTCTCGCCTACAGTTTTTACACATTTAGATTGGAGGTGGGGAAATAAAGGGAGAGTAGAAATACTCGAAGGAAGGGGGCATCAGTTTATCACGGCATTAAAACACCCTGAGTAAACTCCGAGACCGAACTCTCTGGTGCCCTGAGCCCACAGAGCAGCAGAGACAGAGAGATGCCCCCTCTTCCCTCGGGGCACAGTGTGCACCTGCTGTGTGTGGTGTCACTCAGGGGCAGGTGCCAGGGGCTCTCACCAGTCCTCAGCCACCCACTTGCACAGAAAACCAGAGCACTGCTTTTCATGTTCCTCCCTGCAAAGGACAACACTGCTCCCTGACAAGCACAGCTCTCACTAACACAGCCAAACCGTGACTGCAGTTATACCACTGTACTCACACAAGTACTCTCTGAGTACAGACACTCTTACTCCTGCTCTGAAGTTGCATGAGCCAAGTCAGGGTAATTTTCTAAACGACAGCACACGTAACCTGCAAAGCCTGCCCGTTGCCCGGGCTCGCTGTCCCTGCAGTGGCACCTCACTGCTGCCACCGTGTCACACCACACTGGGGGGTTCCCACACGCTCTTGGGCAATCAGGGGGAAAGCGGTGGCTGAACTGTGGCCGGGATATTGCTGCTTGCTGGCCACTGGCACAGCCTTCCAGCATCGGCTCTGTCCTGGCCCTTCTGCTCCCTGCAAAGGTTTGCCCCGGGCAATTTCTGGGTTTGGAAAACAGAGAAGGCAGAAAAGGCCCAAGAAAGAAGTGGGCAAAGGGTGGCAGAGGAGGATGGAGGGCTGCTGCTCTCCCAGCTCTGCAAGGGCAGAGCAGGGTGAAGGACCACAGCCCACAGTGCCCCTGGCTGTCCCTGGAGCTCCCTCGGGATGCTCCTTCAGGAGCAGGGGCCGGCTGGTGAGAGGACTCCCACCAAGGGGATGTCAAGAGCTCTCCAAGCCTCACCTCACTGTTTCATGACTCCAGCATAGGGCACACTTCCATCCTACAGAGAAGCCCTCCCGCTGCCCTTCCAGGTGAACAGGGATTGATCAAACACTTCACGTTATCTGTGGCAGGATCTCACAGATGTTTCCTCACAGAAACCTTGAGCAGAATAGCAAATGTTTCAAGATCACATACAAAGCTGGTGCAGATCCAGCCCCTCACAGGGTTGTTTTGTGCTTGCCTGTAGTATTGCATGTGCCTGTCAAATCCGCTTCCTGCCTCGGATATTAGATCTTGGGAGGGAGAGCTTCCAAATCCTGGCCAGCTCCAAAGTAAGCTGTGCTTGGCAAAAATAAAAACAATAGTATCAGGAGAAGTATAAATACTCAGATGAATAATTGTCTCTTTATTATTTCCTGACTTGCAAGCTTACATGTGTTGCTTGGAGGGGGGCAATTTTAAAAGACCTAAGCTAAATTCCTGCTGGCCAAGGAGATGAAAGTCTCTGCTGCTCTCACAGCCTTTTTATCTTACATGTCAAAGTGATATCCAACAAAGTATACGTTTAAGAACCATCCTCATCCCTTTTGATATTTTGATGGATCCTTCAGTGGTGTTTTTGTGTCTGCCCTTGGAGAACAGCCCCTGCCAGGGATGTTGTCACACTGCACTCAGGGACTGATGGCCTTTTAAAGAAAACTAAACTTCTGACAAAGTGACCTGGCAGTTGTTTAGTGCCCTGTGTGATGGGTAAGTGTAAACACACCCTGCTAATTCAGGGGGGTTACTGAGCAGGTGCAGTGTAGATGATTTAACTCCCACCATCCTTTCAGTGCCCACAAATCAGCCCTGGGACCCCAGGCTGGGATTGTCAGTGACCGAGTCAGCAAAAGCTTCTCTGAAGGACTTGGTTAACACACTTTTGCCACCTCACATCTGCACTTGTTAAAAGGTTCCATTCTCCCATACCCTAGTCTGATTTATTTATTCATCTGGATTAAAAATGTTGGTTTACAATCTCGCACCCTTTTTCCTAGAAAACAGAAATGATTCATTTGAACCCTTTTTTCCCCTCCCAGCACTGTGGTTCAGGGTATTTCATGACAATGAACTGGAGGAATCAGAGAGCTTTAATCTGTCTGCTTTGTGCTTTGCTTTGTGGTGTCCAAGTCAGAAAGACTTTCTATTTCCTGATCATTCTGAATCACAGGATTCCTGCTTCAATTCCCACTTTGGCTCTGCCCATTATTTTTTTTTTTTTAAAATCTTTTCCAAGGCCAGCAAAATCCTTCTGGGTGACAGCTATTATTTATCCACAGGTACGTTTGCCTTACTACTGCTTTTCTTAGTATTGAAGTGAGTAACTTTGCAAACAAGACATTTTTAAAGTACAATGAATGTCCTTCAGGACCAATGTTTGAGTGGATTAGCAAGGACACGAGACTTCTAACATTTTGTTCATGGACTGTAGACAATTCATTGACTTGAAAATGAGAACTAAATTGAGTAAAAAGAAAAAAATACTTATTCATCCTAAAGTTTCACTGGCTTTCAGAGCAAGATTTGCTTCCAGTTTCAAACCATTAAGAATGTCTGTTGGAACCATCCCCTATACTTTAAAAAGTCTGCAGATTCCTCTGAGAATAATTACAGCCCAAAATTCCAGCTAATTTGGTTTCTCTCCCCCCACCTCTAGATAACAGTAGCTGTCAAATATCATCCCAGTTTGGATTTTTTCCCTGGACCACTAAATTACATTGTGCCATCAGTGCAGGAGAACCATTTGTTCTGCCAAATGCTGTTGGGTTGAGGGTGGCTGGCTACGTGCACTTTGATCTCAGCCAGTTGCTGCTTTCCTACTGCACAGGCCAGTCCTGAAGGTTCATTTCCCCCGGGATGCATGTCTGCAGTCAAACTAGTGATGCTGCATGTATTTGGTCTTAATTTTTGTTATAAATCCAAAATTGGCTTTTTTTTTTTCCTCTGAGGAATACGACCTTAACATCCACACTTGGATTTGAAGGTGTGACTCAGCTTTGTGAAAGGCTCAGCCACACACCTGAGGACCATGGCCCTGCTCCTCCTGAGGCCTGAGCAAGAGACACTTTATTCCCTTTAGCTTTGCTCTTCCACTGGAGGCACGATGGGAATTTCCTCTGATTACAGGCATGGACCAGTTGGGGCAAGTCCAGAGGAGGCCAGAAAGATGCTCCTCTCCTGTGAAGAAAGGCTGGGAGAGCTGGGGTTCTTCAGCCTGGAGAAGGGGAGGCTCCAGGGAGGCCTTGGAGCCCCTTCCAGTGCCTAAAGGGGCTCCAGGAGAATAGAAGAAGGACTTGGGACAAAGGCCTGGAGTGATAGGAAAAGGGGAAATGGCTTTAAGTTGAAAAACGACAGATTTAGATCAGCTCTTGGGAAGGAATCCTTCCCTGTTAGGGTGAGCAGGCCCTGGCACAGGGTGCCCAGGGAAGCTGTGGCTGCCCCATCCCTGGAGGTGTCCAAGGCCAGGCTGGAACAGTAGAAGATGTCCCTGCCCATGGCAGGGGGTTTGGAATGAAATGGTCTTCAAGGTCCTTTCCAACCCAAACCATTCCATGATTCCCCCCTCCTTCGTGGAGGACTGGTCCAATTCTAAATAACTCCTCCATGACTATTTCAGACACATGGTCTCCTTTCTGGCAGTCTCCCCTACACTAAATTCTCTCTGGTGCCTGGAACAGCTGCTTATTCCTCCAGCTTGGGCCTTTGAGATGTAAATAGTGTAATCCGACTTCAAGAGGCAAGGAAATATTAACAGAATTTAATGTAAATATTGTATAAATCATCCCAAAATAGCACGGCCACGGGATCAGCCAAAGACACTAACTGAAAGTTAAACAGACTAAGTAAATATAGACTAAATATATTCCCCTCCTGGAATTGCCTCTGGAATGGATCCAGACAGGAAATAGGTTAAAATGCAGTCTTGTGGCAGTGATATTAAAAAGCCATTGGCCTGTTTGATGACATTTATAATGAATTTTATGTACTCCATACATTTTTAATACATGCCGAGTTAAATATTATCAAATCTATAAAAAGATTATGGAAAAAATGTCTGGTTTCACATGGGTGGACGCTGCCTGGAACTCTCTCTGTGGGTTTTGTGCAAGAGAAGTGTTTGAAAGAAAACAAGAAAGGGAAAAATAAAAATTGGAACACTGTGACTTGTTCGTCCAGAGCCCAGAAATCATCACGTCTCAAAGCAGCAGAAGTTCCAAGACACAAACCACAACGGGGACTGGGATGTACCAACTGCATCCCTTACACATGCAAACGGAGAAAATCCAATCTCGTTGTCCAGGGTGACTTTGTGGCCCCTCTGGGTCAATCCAGTGTAGGTACAAAAGACCTTTCTCCTGTATGGATGCTCCTCCAGGTCTCTAGTCCTGCTGGAGCAAAGAGGATGAATGGGAGCTTTGTGCATAGGTATAAGAAGATAAAAAGATGCCCTGGCTCACCTAGACCAGCCTTGGAATAGAGGTGCTTGTCTTGATGTCCAAAAGACTATTTCTCAAGAAACTACTTTGTCCAAATTGCCCACGTGACAAGCAGGGTGGGATTTCCTGCCCTCGCACTGTTCCCAGACAAAGCAGGAGGTGCCTGTGATCCCTCCACACCCAACACGGCTCAGCTAATCTCCAGGATTCAAACCAGATTTGAAAAAAACAAGAGAGATTGATTTTTATTTTGTATCTCTGAGACAGAGAAAGGATTTTTACTATTAGGTGTTGAATTAATTTATTTTACTCTGCTTAAGCAAACTTAAGCTGGTTTTCACTTTTTGATTTCCCAAAAATCTGTCCCATTTGCTTTTCAGGTATTTCATAAGAGATTTCCTCATCATGAGGTAATTCTTTTTAAAAATGGCTTCTATTAAGTGCCTTCCAAATTAAATCCAGTAGAATTATATGCCTTGAGACACAGTAAAATTGAAGAATATGACGATCAGTCGTCTAAATTGAACTTCTCCGTTATCATTCCGTGAGTAACATGAGAATTTAGCCTCATGCCACAAAGCCACAGGCTACTTTTTATGTAAAAAACTGGCAAAACACTACTTTTCTAAATTAGAATTGATTAATTTGAAGAGTGGTCCTACCAGATGGAGATTGAGGACTTGATTTTTAGAGCTGCCATTCGCTCCAGTGCTCAGACTGAGTCTGCAGTGAAAAGAACCTCACTAACACATTTCCCACAGCAGTTTTTGGTACCAGATAGTGCTTTATCCCAAGTGTCAAGAATGACCAAAAGCATCTCTTAAAACTATGCTCAAGTGGACCAAGGAACCAGAACAGCAAGGCAGAAACAAAGAGAGGAATTAACGAAGCCCTGGTGGTTTGTTTTGTTTTGTTTTCAAAGTTACATTCTAAGAACCAAATAGGGCCACAAAACCAGAATGAAACATGTTTCTTCTCCCTTCTTCATTAAGCTTTCCATGAAGCCTTTAATCAGAAAGACCCATGCCTAAACCAGATGTGTATCCCAGTGCTGGAACTCCAGCTAAACCCAGTTCTCCAGAGATCCCCTGTGACCCAGGGAAAGGTGCAATCCAGCCCAGCCCAGCCTGACTTCATCTGCAAAGCAGCCAAGTGTGTGCTGGGGGGGATTTTTCACCATCAGCACCCTGGTGGGGCCAAGGAATGTTCCCAAAGGCTGATGCTGGAACCACAGGACAGGGACTCGGCCGCTCCATTCCCAGCACTGACATGACACAAACTGGGACAAGTCACTTCCCGTGGCTGTCCCAGCCAAACCAGTGCCTGGGAGCTCCTGGTGACTGGTCTGCACAGCAGCTCATACTGTGCACCGACTGCTGCTGAATCAAACAAATGAGGGAATCAGCCAGTTCTGCAGAGCCGCCCCAAAGCGCTCCGGGGAAGCTGCTCCTCTCCTAGGCCTGGCTTGGGATGGGTGAGTGCTGGGAAAAGGAATGTGAACAGAGCAGGGATGGCGTGCACAAACCCCCGGAGCACTCAGTGTTCTCAGAAATGTAAATAACACCACAAAACACCGCATGGGATATGTAAGCTTCTTTAATAATAATAAATTTACTAAGTGGCAAGAAGCCACTGCTTTGTAAACCAATTTTACTCAATCACAGTCCCTCTATTGTTTTCCTCATTTAACATGAATACATTCTGTAATTTGCATGTGAAACAATTACACAGAGATATGTTTTGAACCCCTCTTGCTGATTTCACTGGTCAGAAAAACATTAAACATGCGGAAACAGCACCTTAATTAAAACTATAGGCCTTTCTCATTACATCTCCTTTGCTGCTAAGCTAAATTGTCTCCGACTAAGCCAAGTCTACAGAGGTTTTTTCCTTGTCCTGTGTTCTGAGATGTAGAGGGGCCTGCAGAAACACCTGATAAAACCTCATAAAACCTCACATAAAATAAGTAATTCAGAAGGCCTTGTAAGCAATAGCTGCAGTTGCTTCTTCAGACTAGAGAGCTTCCCATGCATTAATGCACTTAGTTAGGTTTGGTGAGGAGCTCAGAGGAGGACATGCCCTCTTCCTGATTCAGTTAGTTGAGCCTGGACTCTGCACCATTGATATTGTTCAGCAACTGCGTGCACCAATAATTTAAAAAAAAAACCCAAACAATACATCAGGCTGTTCTTATCAGAAACAAGTAATAAATCTTATCATGATAGTAAAAAAAAAATGGCAATTTCTGATGTGTGACATTTTCATTGCTTGAGAAGGGATCAGTGCAAAGTGAGGTAACCCACACCCCGTCACCCGGGGCTGGGGCGCGTCAAACCAGGCGCCGTCTCTTGGAATCCCTCTCCATGTCCTCAGGGGGACAGTCTCCATTGCACCCAAGAGGAGACACCAAGTTTAGCAAAGGGTCTTCAGATGCCCCTCCAAACAGGGACAGCAACAAAGCCACGCCATAGCCAGTAGCTCGTTCACCCTAGAACAGAACCAGAACCACCCAATTCACACTTCAATGACTTCAGTTTAGTTTTAATTCACCCACTCACTCAAGGAGAGGAATGATGGTGAGTGGCCACAGCCGAGACTCAGGGTCCCTGGCAGGCCCTGTGTTGCTGTATCCTCACTGCTACTGGAATCTGTCCTGGCTGGATTAGCACAACACATTGTCTGATTCACATGAGAACTGAGCTCACACTGACTCGAGCCTGGATTTACACCAGCATTGTTCAGGGCAGGGAATCTTCCACACAGCCTGGGCATGGATTGGGAGTATGAGCTGAATAAACTGGGTTTAAAAAAAAAGAGGCAGGGGGAGTAAATTGGCTTGTCTTTTAGGAAAAAAAAGAATATACACAAGTTCCATCAAAGGGAGGAGTGGAAACCCCCAAGAGGGAACATGTTTTCTCTGCTGAAGGTCAGCGGACAGCACGATCAACTCTGGTCAATCATTTTAACACAACATGAGTGAAAATGAAAGGCTGGGATTATTGCCATGCACAGAAAGCAGGCAGGTTGTCAAAGTCTACAGTGATGAAGATGTTGCTGATTAAAGTGTCTGTTGGAACATTTTAAAACCAAAACGAAAAAGACGAACAGATGAAACTACCAAACCAAAGAAATTCAAGATAGAGGTGACAAGCCAGCTTTTCCAAAGGACCCTCCTCCACGTGTTTCTGTCCCTCTGAGCTGGATGGCCACAATGCAAACCCCCTTGCAGGGACCATACTCACTGTGTGCACGGGCGCAGCAATGTCTATGTGGACCCACACTCCGGGCCAGTCGAAGCCGATGTGGGAAGCAATGAAGAGCCCAGCGCAGGAACTGGGAGTATTGTCTCTGTCCTGTGGAAACAACAAACATGCAGGTGGTCTTGGGAGAAAAGAAAATGGCAATGGTTTATTCTGCCTGCAGAAGACAGTCATGCAAATCTTGTTCAGAGCTTAATGGATGTCCCTAAAAGAGCCTTAAAAACCACCTCTGCTGTAAATTCTTTACTCAGTCCCTGGCAGCAGCGTGGCCCTGCTCAGTTCCTGTTCTGCCCATGCTCCTTTCTGCAGTGGTTTTGGAACTTATCTGCACTTTGTAACTGTCAAATGCAGCAAAAGCAGCTGCAGCAGCTCCTGTGGTCTCTGTCCTCGATTTCCTGGTTTCTGCACTCCCACTGGTTATGCATGATCTGAGGAACACACATCTTGACTTCCTAAACAGTTGCCATCCAGGAATGGATTCCTTTAGGGCCATGTTTAACAGGCAAGCAGCACAAAGATCACCCTGTTTAAAACCAACACTAAATAGCACTGCAGTGACCCACAGCCTGCAAAGCCCCAGCTGAAAGACCCTGCAGCCCAGAACAATATGGCCCACTTATAAAGGATTACAGCCCCCATGAAGAGCTTCCAGCCAGCTACCAGCAGGCCTGCACATTCTCTAGGGAACACACATTTTTATGTAATAAAGACATTTGAAAGAAAAAATATAACTTACTGCCACAGAGTTCTTCATATCAGCTACAGCAGAGGTAAATTCACTGAAGTGGAGCTCAGGGCAATACACCAGGGGATGGACCAAGTCTCCACAGTTCCTGCCAGCTTTAACACAAGCCTTTTCCCACTCTTCATTATTGGTAAGGACAGCAGCATGGTACTTTCCTGTAGCAATTCCCTAGTGACATGAAAGACAAAATCAGGAAGAAGTCACCTTAACTGTGCTGGGGAGGATGATTCTGTATTCTGTCTCAGCAGCAAGAGCTGCTTTCCATCTACAAAACCACCAAGAAAAAATGGCTCAGAACTATTCCACAATAAATTAGTGCTACAAAAACATTGTAGTTACTGCTGAATCTTTTAAATTTTCTGAAAATCCATTCTGTGGTGCAACAGTCTTCATTTGTCAGTCCTATTCAAACCACTGTCCCACAAACATATTTATTTATAATTATTAAGTAAGCAAACTCTATCACTTTGCAGTTATTCATCCTTAGAAATAAAATTAAATCAGAAACGAATTATAAATAAAAAATCTAACATTCACACATAGAGGATAGCCCAGCAATGTGTGTCAGTCACAGAGTCTGAACATAACACCCTCACTCATTGGAAAGGTTGCTTCCCTCCAAACACATAAAACCAAAAGCCAGTAACATGCTTCTAAAATTTACCACCATTTCTCCTCCTGGTATGAACCAGTTCATTTTCTATAAAATTAAACCACAAGAATCACTGCTCATCAATATAACCTTCTATAAAACAGGAACAGATGTCAAAAAATAATGGTATTAAATTTGTACCCTTGTACTGTTCTCTGTATGGCTTACAATGGAAGCCATTCCTGATCACTGTCATCAGATTAGTTCTGCTAATTATAAAGCCACTGAATTGCAAATATTGAGTACTGGACTGCTTACATCAGCTGCTTATGTCATCAGAAGAACATTTTTAAATATGCAAAAGCACAACAGTTGCATAAAGAACAAAAAAAAATCCCAGAGTGGTTGAGTAACAGTTACAAGCGTAACACACTCATGGCACAGAGGATTAATTTATTGCGGTTGCTGTTGGCCACTTTCTCCTGCCCAAGTTTGGGAAGCCTCCATCAAGCACAGTGGTTCGGGATGGCTCCCTTCCCAAAGACTTGCAGGACAGAGGCAAAGCAGTTCACAGTGCCCGGAGAGCAGAAGGATTCACTCCCTGCCCACCAGCCATTCCCTGTCAGTACCTGAGCTCCAGTAAGAGTGGCCATATCCAGGATGATGTCAGCTCCAAGATCCTTGCATGCATAAGCTACTCCATCAGCCAGTATCAGTCTGCCTTCTGCATCAGTGTTATTGATTTCCACAGTTCTAGGAGCAAGAGAGAGTATTTAGGACAAGAGTGCTTCAGGCTGGGAGTTAAAACTCCCCTGTCTGGACTAGAACACTGGAGGAGAGCAAACTAAAACCTCGTGCGCTTTCTCATTTGACTCTGCCAGTCTGTACAGCTTCTTATTCCCCAGCTCCAAGCATCCACACAGGGCAGACATGGAAAAGGGATACGATAGCACTGTCCTCAGGGCAGGGTCTGCTTGTTGGGCCTGTGTGACGCTCAGTACGTCAGGCTGGGATTCCACAAATTACTGCCAAAGAGGTCACATCCTCTGCTTAAAAGCAGGGGTTCTGATCCAATGGCAGCCTGCCTCTGGGACTGAGAACACACACTACAGGGAACACAGAAAGATGGTTGTACTACAGAAAACTACCTAAGTTTTGGTACCTCGAGGAAACTTCATCTCATGATATGTATGTATGTTGATGTGTATTTACACACCCAACAGAAAACTCTAAGCACACTTAAAAGTCACTACTATGGCTGTCTGAAATACCAATATCAGTATTTAGGGAAGCTGACGAGGGACAGTCTGCACAGCTCTCAGCAAACAAAACCAAAAATCACATTTGCTCTCAGTTCCTGGGAAAAGGACAGATACAATCTTACTTTCCAGAGTAAAGAACATGAATGTCATCAGGTCGTGTTGCACGTGGTCCGACGGCGTTCTCGGCCAGACAGAAAACAGCATGAAGATTGTCCTTAAAACCCTGTAACAACCACCGGAGAGAAATGGCTTTTGATTCACCATCAAGCTAATTTATTGGGACTTAAAGCACTGAGGGATTACAACTTCATGATAGCAATGCCACTAATTTCATAGGAAATCTGATGGGTTTTTTGGAGAGGTGGGGGGGTGCTTGTTGGGGTTTTTTAATGTGTCATTCATGCTGAGAGGCACACAGCACCTTCAACCCAGTTTTTTTTTCCCCTTAGTCTCCCTTCTTTTGGCATATCTCATACTGTTTTATTTTGGTTTAAAATAAATCATGGATGATATTTTAAAATGTATGATGATTTTGTTCTTTATACAGCAGTTGCCTTGTGTGGAGGGATCCTAGGAACAGACAGGGAGACGAACAGCTTTTAACAAATAAAGACACAGTTCTTCCCCAACTGGGATAGTTAGCCTTAACAACATCAAATGCTGAGGGAAACCAGGGCCATTTTTAGTTTTAATCTCCTGATAGAAGTCCATGCCTGAAGAAATCTGGGCTTGCTGAATCAGCTCACGTTCTGAAGTCTACAGGCCAAACACATCAGTCAAAATCTTTCAAAATAACAAGCAGCATCTGGAAGCCAGAAAGCAACTTTGCAGGTTCTAGCGCAGTTAGTGGGCAATCAGCACTGCTGGGGAGCCAACCTTCCATCTGTGACCCTTTGCTCTTCCAACACCGTCTGTGCTGCAAACCCCCACGCTATTCACAGCGTCTCACTGGATTCTGATCCTCCAAGAAGACATGTGGTTAATCTACTGTGAAAAAGGGAAAGGCTGCTTCCAGTCTCAGTTGCCTTTTCCTGAATCTCATTCTGCCTGCAGCTCTCCAAAAGCAGGATTCACCACGTTAACATGCAGGATCAAGAATGAATTCAACAATTTAAGTGTTTTTCTCTTCTCCCTTGTGTTGGAAAGCTCACAATAGATGAAATGCATCTTTCTAGTAAAAATCACTTGCTTAATTTTGCTGCCCAAAGCCTTTTAGAATCTCATTGTGAAACTTGAACAGCACGCAGGCAAGTGTTTTCTGAAGATGGATAATAACCTCTGCCCCTCTTCCCACTGAGCTTTCTATCCAACACCCATTCCCCACTTCACTCTCTGTGACGCAGCATAGCTCACTTAAACCTCTTCTAGCTTTCTTTTATTCTCAAAAGCATTTAAAAAAACAGCCTTGAAACACTAATTCTTCACAGATTCTTCCCACTGCCTACCAAACACATTTCCTACAGGGATGGCATTAACGGGTCTTCTTAACATGAGGTTGTAAAATTATGCAGTGAGCTCATTCTTTTGTTTTAACACATGAAGGCACAGATTTCTCCAGGCTCAGTTTGTCCAAACATATCACTGCCAGTTTATTCATTGTTACAGTAATTGTAAATGAAATGACAGACCACTTGCATTCACATCTGCTGTGCTTGTGAATGGACTTCTCTCAGTGCAGATAATCAGAGAACTGCTCTGGAAACAAGGACTGAATCACTGAAAGCACAACATCCATGGCTTTCCCAGACTCCCCCAAAGCCCTGTGTAACTCCAGCTCTTGTCCCTTGCAAACCTGTGATCCAGCTTTCTGAAGGACTTAGTTATGGTAAGGTAGTCATTCTGCCTAAGATGCAGCTCACAAGTCTGTTTTCAATTTTAATTCTCTGCAGATAACTGTGAAGTTTTATAATCTTTCCACATCAAACATGTTGCCAGGGCCAAGGCACAGAGCTAAACTATTGGGAAATGGGAATTTGGCACTGATCAGCCCCTGGACAAAGCTTCCATCAGATCTATGCATTAATCTGCAGTAGTAAATATTCTCTGAACTTTGGATACTCCTTGGAGGCAAGAGCTGCTCTGTCAGCAAGACTCAGCCATTGGATTTGTGGAGAGGGCAGAGTTTTATTGGCAGCAGCCACTTTTCCCCAGCTCATATTGTTAAAGTGCAATATGCATTTTTTAATTCTTCTTATTTCAATACCTGGCTTCTTCTCAGCTCCCCCACTACTTTCTGACCACAGAAGCAAACCAATAAGCAGTTCCTGGTGAGACTAGAACTGCCATTTCTGCAGCAGGTTAATATTAGACCTGACAAAGGACTTGGAACACGGAAAGACTTCATATCCCAGAGTGGCTCACCCCCTTCTTTGCTAAGGTGACGACAGCTGCCCCAAATCCTACAGCTTAAACAAAATCAGCACTGGATAACTCAAGTAAAGACCTGATTCAAAGAATCAGAAACCACTCAGTCCAGAGAAACAACCCTGAAACTCAAGAAAGACTCTTAAAAAAAAAAAAAAATCGGTCTTCAAGGAATTTCTCACAGTTCTCAAGCTCCCAGTAAAGATGTGAAATACTTTCCTGAAATAGCAGAGAGAGCAGAGTGGCTCCAGCTCACTGAGAGCAGTGTCAGGTCAGAACTTCAGGATTAGACTGGCCTCCCTCTCTGGGAATATATCCAAAAGCCAGACTGCTCCTTGGCAATGCTGCGATACATGATATCAATTAACACATTTTACTTACTTGCTTTACAGTGGCTTTGAAGGCACCCAAAATAGCAGCTGCTCCACCACAGTCTCGTTTCATTCCAGGCATAGTAGTCTGTTTAAACAGAAGCACAAGATTTATTTCTTTTCTTTAAAAGAGAATTTCACAGCAATGCCTGCTGGAACTAGTGTTTCTGATGCTTCTGTGACTCTGGTTTTGACAGTGCTCAGCAGTAACACAAACAAGGAACATGTGCATCTGCCTATTGGTGGATCTGGCTTTATAACTGAAAAATACTAAACCTCTGCTGCTAATTTGTTAGAAAAGTAAAAGTAAAAAGGTTGTTTACAAGGTTCACACTGAGGCCAACTCCAATGAGTTTTTGTTTAATCTCTGTAATCAGAAACTAAACATCTTTGTTTCTAGCTTTCTCCTAGCAGGGGGCAACATTTAAAGGGCAAAATATCAGGTTGCTATTTAATTGCTCTGTAAAATGTTCCTTGATCCCATTTGGTCTTCATCCCTGATAGTTTGTGTCCATATAGATGACAGTAGATCAAGAGTGTACTCAAATGCACTTTGGCTTCCTACATACATTAACTGAAATATTTTAATCAGAAAACAACCCTGTAAGTAAAGGCAGCAGAACAAGTGTTTCTGTACCTTTCCCTTAATGCTGAGTCCTCCAGTGTCATACACAATACCTTTGCCCACCCAAGCAATGGTCTGTGTTGCACCATCTGGAGTGTGACTGAGAACTGCCAGGGCAGGAGGATGCAGAGCTGCCTTGCCAACTCCATAGATACCTGGAAAACAGAGAATTAAACCATTTGTGGGGAGCACCTGTGGCTGTTTTCTGTAAAACATCTTGGAATACTATGGCAATACAACTGTTTCAAAAATGTGCAAATAAAACATTGCAATGGAGATGGGAAAACATTTCAATTAACTGCTAGGAAAAAAGTGGAATATTCAACAAGATATACCTCCAAAGCCTCTCTCTTTCAGCTCCTCATCTCGGATAATGGTAGGAGTAATCCCAAGATCCTTGCCAACTTTTTTGATTTCCTTAATAATTGAAAGAAAAAGGACATTGTCAGTCAGTCATTGGGACACATTTCTGCCTTTCCACATGTACAGGTACCCAATTAAGGGGCTTGTGTGATTTTTGCATGCATACACATACAAACATTCACAATCTGGGGAGTGGTGCAGGTTTTCCAATGGCCTAATTCCACCAAGACATCCTTGACTTACTATGGCATGAAATACAAAATTGACCTTTAAACTCTGCCAGTAAGCATGATCTTCAGAGGTAAAGGCCAACTGTTCACTGTGTTGCATCATGATGCAATAAAACAGGAGTAATTTCATTCTCAACAGCTTTCCAGATCTTTATGATAAAGCTCATTAGGAAATATGTCAACTGTCCCATAACTTCAGAAACTCTTATGACCTTCAGGCTTAAGACAAGAAGCCAGTGTATAACCAAAGCAAGAACTCATGTCTTCTGCCTGCCAGCCCTTACTCCCAGCTGTTCACTCTGCCAACTTTGCAAAGTTCTATGAAATGTTAAAGGCCAAAGAAACAGCCTCAGCATCCTTGGTTTTGATGTGCTTCCCACTGCTGTCACACAGGGTTTGCTGAGACAGCAGCAGTAGGTTCTGATTACTGCAGTCTAGACTTACAATTAGTGACTCTTACTCATCAGGTGCATTACCTACCTCCAGGAAGTTATCTGTGTTCATCTCATTGCACGGGGTGTCCACGATCCGAGCAGCCAGCCTGACTCCTTCTGTAGCACTTGCCAGGCACTACAAAAAGAAGGGAGGACACCTGAGAAGGGGCTTGGCTTGGCTGGGTTTTGGCACAGCTTTGCAGCCAACACCAGATGTGTGGTTCCTCTGGAGCTCCTTAATGCTTAACTGCAGCCACCACAGGCACTGCACAGGATTAAATAATGTCAACTAAGTTAATAATTGTTTTTCATATGTGTCAAACTTTTCCATGTGCTCTAATTTCTAAGCAACTGTGTTCCATCCCCCAGTGAACTGATACTGCAAAATTAGTAGCCTTCTCCATTATCAAAGGGAAACCAGGAAGGCAGTGTGAGGTGGAGGAAAGAGAGATAAGAGGAAGCTAATTCAGGAAGTCACAATGAGCTTATGGGCTGCTCAGGTTGGAAAGCTGCAGAGATTGTGTAATCTACAACATGGGAAATGCAGAGTTTGGACATGTCAGGCAGAGTGGCTGAGGGCAATACAGACTACTAAAGTAGGACATTCTGTATGGCAGGCCCATGGGGAATGTGGAGTATTTCACATTTGTGTAAAACATGCCTGCATGTTTCCTCATTCCTGTGGCAAAATGGACTGACCCTCACCTGGACTGAGTAAAGACTTATCCAGGCAAGAGTGGACAGAATCAAAATGGTCAACAGTGAGCATGCTAAGGCTCTTTCCTTAAAGAAGGGTCCTTCTGGCAAAAAAGGGACAATGAGGACACCAGACATTAAGCTCTGACTTTCAACTGCCATGAATCAACAACTTGAAACTGTAAGACTAGGGGGAAATTCTGCGCAAGCTTTGCAGTAGCCACACTGCCCTGGAGACCACGCACGGCAGATGGGAAGTCAGGATGGCTTTCAGAGGAATCTGATGTGCTCAACAGTCACTCCTGCTGGGGTACCTGAAGTTTGGCTTGGCCAGACCAACCTAAGGACTCCACACATTTTGGATCCCAGTAGACTCATAAATCTTGGCTTGCTTTGGAATGGTGCCCCATTCCCTACAATTTTGATTGCTTCACTTTCCCCTAGAGGGATAAGGACCTCCTCAGGAGCCAAGCCTGGTCTGGAGTGACTCCCCCTTAGGGCCATGCAGGTAAATGGAGGTGCTCTAACCCAAAGGCCAAGCCCCAGGGGAACAGCAGGACTCAGAAATAAGCTGTGCCTGTGTTTGTGTTTCCAGGGTACTCCAGAGTACATGAACAATGGCAGCCTTTAATAAGTGCCTTGTAAAATTATGACAATCCCTGCTAGTCCTCACCATAAAATAACCTGGACAATGTAGCAGGTGTAAAATACAAGTGCCAAGGGAGAGGTCTAGACAAAAACATCCCACCACATGCCTCTTCCATGTTCTACATTAGCTGCCTGGTGCTGGTTGAATCTAAGGGGTGCAAACTCAGTTTGGAGGAAGCCAGTGATAGTTTTGGCACTGACATCAAGGAGAAAAACAGGAGGTAGAAATAACAGCAGCTTCATTTTTAAGTTAAAAACAACCCAAGTGGTTTGGAATCTACCTATTTGAAGGAACTATTTTTGACACCATTTATGCTTTTTCTGATTTGGGGCCTGAAAAACTTGAGTGATCAAGAGTTGCACTCATAGCACATCTGTCTTTGCCACCTTCCTGAACTGGTCTGCTACCATTTGCTGGGGCCAAGTCAGTTCACAGAGTAAGGACCAGAACAGAGGAAAAGATAAGGGGAAGAAAAAGGTACCCTAAAGCTGCAATTCTGGGAATTTCAGACGGAGCAAGACCATATCCTTTGTCTAATCCACTGCCTAAACTTTTAAGGTATTTGTATAACCTCACTGACTGATCAGCCAAGGCAGCATCACTCCCTACTGAAGCACAGAACCTGGAGCCCTGAACAGGATGCTCCCTAACAGCTTAACTGCAAACCCTGGAATAACCTTTAAGTTTACGGATCTTGAAGAGGAACTATTTAGCAGGCGAAAAGTTACCTGATGTGGAGTTTCCTCTGCTCTAAGGGAAACAGTCTTTTATTATCTGCCATTGAAAGATAATTTAGACATATTTTAACTGTTACATAGAGCTCACCTCTAAACTGTTTCATTTTAGGGTCTTGTTTCTAGCTACAGTTTTGACAGAAAAAGTCAGCCAAAGAGGTACATCAGAGAGAAACAGCAGAGGCCAAAGGTAATCCCTTATAAGCAACTTTCAGTGACTTCACTGTGATATTCACCTGCAGAGTCCCATACAGATTCTGCCTGGGCAGAAGAAAGTGAGAAGCCCACACACGGAAGGCAAGGCAATGTTAAAGGCTAAAAATACACTTTTTGCATCAATGATATACACATTTCTTTGTGCTATTTGTTTGGTGTTTTCCAGCTCTGAAATCTAAGTAACATCTTCAGCCTTTGCTGCAGTAATATTTCAATATTACTATGAGTAATAGCTCAATATTTGTCCTCACAGGTGCTGTGAACTCATCAGATCCAAGGAACTTTGACCTAGGATAATTTATTACTCCAGATACAGCACCTATTCCATCTGTACCCTGAGACCAGCGTGTTTGTGCATGCAACAAACTGAAGGAAAAAAATACTTCACGGAATAACAGGAGAAAACGACAGAGAATCCCAAAACTCTTACTTTAAGCGTTGCCACTTCTATTGGTCCGTTGTTTTGTCCTACCAGGAAAAACTCCACTGTGACAGTTTTCTTCTCCGTGCGCCTCGACGCGCTGGAGCGGTGCGTGAACAGCGGGAACGCCCTGGCCAAGGCACAGGCAGAGGCGAAGACCTCAGACCTCTCACAGACCATCTGAAACACCAGCCAGCAGGGACACGTGTCAGATAACACCAGGGATGGGGGAGACTGCATTGGAAAGGATCTGTTACCTGGGGGATCACTGGTGAAGAGCGAGAAAAAGGAGGTGGGTGGGAAATAACCCATCTCTGAGTCAAGACGTGCTCAGCCGTCATGTTTCACACGGATGAACAGACCCACACTGAACTGGTTCATTCCCACATGGAAATGGATTACTCTGCTGCACTGCGTGGGAATCAGCTCCTTATAAGGGAGCTGGACTGCTTTAATTATACTACTGCAATTAGCACAGGTTAGCCAACATATCAAGACAAAAAAAAAAGCATGGGAACCACCAATATGTGCTCAAAAAAAATGAAACAAAGACAAATTATATGAGAATCTGGCTAATATGAACCCAAAAGCTTTTCAACAGGGAGAATATTTTTTCTGAAGTTCATTACAGAAATTACCAATGGAAAGCAGTTTTAGCTAAACAGTTTCAAATGAACAAGGGTAGGAACTAAGTAGACTTATTACTCTTGCAAATAAGTTTTCCAGGTGAAGAGTATAATTAAATTTTGTTACTGACACCGACCGTATGAGTCTTCTCTAACAATCTACAAAGCTGATACAATTTGGAGAAGTCATAGAAACAAATAAATTCATCAGGCTCATACAGAAGATGACCAAGAGCTTGTGCTGCAAAGGACTCACATTAGTTTGCATCACGACTTTAAAACTGAATAACACAAACAAGGCACCTCTCACGGGTTATGTGACACACACGTAGCACCCTGCATGCACCCTACATCCACCTCCCAGAGCATGTGCCACCATCACAAATCCCAGCCTAGAAAAAGCCACTTTGGTCGGGCGTTCCTGATTGAAGAGGTTCCACACACATCCAGCTTTAATTCTCTTCAACTGCTTGAGCATGCACAGGCTCCTACAGCCAGGTCTTGCTTACGTGTCAGCGCAAAACCACTTATGCCAGTGTAATTACATCTGCAAAACTTGTCCACCTGCAGTCTCCTTGGAGACGCCTGAAATCCGGGAAAAGTCCAGAAAACACTCCAGCAGACATTTCACCAGAGGCGTTTTAAGAGCCACTTACAAGGATGCATCTGTTGACGCCGCCGGGCAGGCAGTTCCGGACGAGGCGGGTGATGAACTGTGCTGCCGACGGGCTGTTGTGCCGGCTCACCCTGGCCGGCAGCGCGGCCACCGTGGCGTAGTTCAGGTACAGGGGACAGCTGTCCGTGGGGTTTGGGTTCAGCGTGCTCAGAGCCGACTGCCACACCTGGCAGGGGAGAAAAGAAGGATTTAAAGGCAACTCGTTGTGTCATTCCTTTCCATCTCCTTCCCACTGCAGGCACCCTTACGGATGACAGGATTGTAGGTGCTGGAAACAAATTGTGCTGTGCGCTTTTAAGTGCAACAACCTCTGGAGTGAAAAGAAACAGGAAATTTGCCAAACCTGTTTATTAACCAGAAAACACAAACGTGTTTTCCATTACAAGCGTCTCTTCTAAGCCATATGAGCTACAATTTAAAACCACACCATTCAGCACACAGGCTGCTTCAGAGCGTTTTTTGAGTTGAGACATTTTCCTAGTGATAAACAGGAGGACTGACTGCTAGCCCTAAACTATAGCTTCACGCAGCAGTTTCATTAAAACCAAACAAAAAGCAAGACGGGATAAATTCCGCCACAAGAGACTGGGGAAGCCCTGCAGGGGGAATAAACGCGACGAAATCCCCCTTGCCAATCTCGCAGCGACCCCAGGGCCGCAATGCAAGCCCAGCATCGCACCGCAAGCCCCACCTCGGCAGCGACCTCGGGCAGAGCGCTTTCCCCGGGCCGGGCCGGGCCCACCGAGGGTCCCGGGGTGGCTCCCCGGGCTGTGTCCCCTCAGTCCCAGAGGGTCCCGGGATGTGTCCCCCCAGTCCCACCGGGTCCCGGGATGTGTCCCCCCAGTCCCAGAGGGCCTCGGGATGTGTCCCCCAGTCCCAGAGGGCCTCGGGATGTGTCCCCCCAGTCCCAGAGGGCCTCGGGAT
>VWZF01002534.1:85294-98654 GCA_013396755.1 Sclerurus mexicanus
GGACAGAGGGACAGGGACATGGGGACACAGGGCAGGGGACAGAGGGACATGGGGACAGGGTAACAGGGACAGAGGGACACGAGGACACAGGGCAGGGGACAGGGGGACACGAGAACGGGGGTAACAGGGACAGGGATAGGGGGACAGAGGGACAGAAGGACATTGGGACACTGGAACGGAGGGCCCCGCACCGAGCTGTGTGAAATGCTTGGGTTTAAATCATACGGGTGTGATTCTGTCCTGTTTCCATCTGCAGGTGAGCAGACAGGTATCACAGGGCACCGAAAGGGATCACCCCGGGACCCCGATCCTGCTCCATCCCCAGCCAGGAGGGACAGGGAGGGCCCAGGAGCACTTCCACTCGTGCTGGGAAAGCGAAACCTGATGCATAGAATGGAAATAAAAGAAAACAAAACCAAAACACTAGGCTGAAATCCAGGAAAAAAACCTTTCCTTACGGTAAGGTCTTGCTCGGCCTCCGAAGGGGCATTATGGAAAGTTTATTGCCTGATGCACTTAAAATGATGCTGAATAAAAGTAAGGGACATCTGTCCCAGAGGACTTTGTGCATCCTCACAGACCTGACTCAATAAACAAGCTGCAGCTCTGCCCTGAGCCACAGAACATGCACTGTGCAGGGGTTCACTGTTACCCCAAAACATCTGGCCAAGGGTGGGAGAGAGGAATGACAGCACACACAGCAATCACTTCAAGACTGACACATTCCAGAGATCACAATTAATATGCAAGATCATCATGAATTCCCTGTTTCAATGGATTTTATTCAAGAAGGCTGTTGGGTTTGGGTTTTTTTAATAGTAAACATACTTTTTTCCCCCCAACAAAATCGGTTTCACTGTCACCCACCCAAGAGCTTACATTTTGCAATGCTGTACCAAAAGCAGTTTCCAAACACTTAAGCAAAGGAGTTAAGACTCTTTTAAGTGGTTCATAAAAGCAAATCTTAAATCAATACAATCTAGGCAGTCTCAGTGAACACCTCATTAGTTATAGTCATTCAAATTTTTAGCACATCCCAAAAATCCCCAAGCAAGAAACCAATTCTTCCATTTAACTTTTATGTTTCTAGAGAAAACTTGCAGTAGAAATAAATGTACTATTACAGTGCTTTGAATACTGCCCTTTTCATGTGTCTGTTAACAAGGAGCAGCTCATTTTTTGCACGCTTACATGCATTTTAATGGAGAAATTCTGTACAAGCCAAGAGCTTTAGAGGTCATTTCCACCAGGTGAGGAGCCACGCATCCTTGGGAGATGGTCTAGCAATGCTGTTCTGTTCCTTGGCAAGGAATCTGAGCTTCCACACAAGCTGAGAAGAATCCAGCAACCAGGAGGAGGCCCCAACCTGCAGGAGAGAGGGCACCAGGTTTGCAGCAGCACACGGAGGGCTGGACACACACAGGGCTGCCCAGAAGCACACCCAGAGGTTCAGGCAGCTCTTGCTCCAGGAACACCTGAGGAGGCAGCAGCTGCTGTGGCTTTTTTGGGCTCTCCCTGCCCAAAGGCACAGACAGCACCCCTTCTCTAGGAGGCCACGAGGAGATATTCCCACAAAGCACAGCACAAGGGTTGCATCGAGCTGCTGATAGTTACTCAGACTGACTCAGAACAAGCCACACAGCTGCAATGATTTAGAAACCTGTTGCGGGTTTTCTTCCAAAATATAATCAGCTTCAACAAATTCCAGCTCAAGTTACGTGGGACGCTTGACACCCGAGTTTAACTTCTTGTTTGATACATATTAAAAATGCATTTCCTTGCCCAGACTTTGGATAGGAAATAGGCAGCCAGTTACTTCTGTGGAGTTCAGGTATCATGGACATAACTCATGGGAAATGACAATGCAAATTACCTTGTGCTACAGAAAGTTAATTTAAAAAAAAAACATGTCACTGCCACTTTCATTGAATTATGAAGAACAGAAATGCATGAACATCACAAAAGTATATTTCAGTCTATATTTAAAAAAAAAAAATTGCCCAATTAGGTTGGAAGTGTTTTATTACTTCTTTGAATTCATTTGCCATGGTAAAATGTCAAAAGCACCGGTCAAGACAGAAATAAATAACACGATCTCATGTTAGAGAGAAAGTTGCAACTACAGAATATTAAATTATAGCAATATGCTGCTTCACACCAGCTGAGGCAGACAGCACGAGGGAGACAGTAGTTTTACTCACGATCATTGAAAAGATCTATCACCAGAACAGGGGAGCTGCACACCCAGCTACAAGCCTCATTCTTTCTTTTACCAATTTACCTTGTGAATTTAATGAAGAGTTTGAACTGGCAGTTTTGGTGGTCCAACATCCCCTTTCTCTAGAGGTAACAAGAGTGGTGCAAAGCTTTTCATAAGCCCCATGAAAAACTAAGGCTTTCACGTCTTCTCAGTCTTTGCTTTCAGGTCCATTCCTGAAAATGGTCAGTTTAAAGCCACATCTCAAGTCCTTAGTACACAGTAAAGAAACTCAGGGCAGGCAATGTATGCAACTTCAGTATCATAGTGTTATGAAACTGCACTTCAGGGGCTTGGAGCAGAGCATCTCTGCAAGTTTATGGGCAGCATTATTGTCTGTCAGAAAATGAAGGAAGTTACAGTCTCTTTGGGAAAAAAAAATATAAAAAAGCCATATTAAAAATATTAAGGCAAGGCTACTACAATTGCACACCACTTCAGGCCTGAATTAAATCAGGAGTGTTCTATTACCAATATGCTGCCCTAATTTCTGTTGTATGGCCTGCAGCAAAGTTTTCCACTGAAAAAAATAGTGAAGGGAACCCCCAGATTCTCCACTGAAGGCCTTGGAATATGTTGCTTGCATGACATCTCTCCTGGTCAGCAAAAGGCCATAAACATGTCCTCTTCCAGGCAGACATTTGAAAGAGAATCTTCTGTCAGGGAAAATGGATGTAATATCTACTGTAGTGAAGTCACTTCTTACACAAAAACCATAACCCATATGGACAAATGCACTGTAAAATAACCAGCTTACACAGCAAGTAAAGTTTGAAACACCTGAGACCCACTACAGCAGGCCAGAGAGATTCTCTTTTTGGGTTTCTACTCCATTTTTTCAGTTTAACTTCACCACTGCTTTAATGTAATGTCTGTACTTTAAACTAAAAAAAAAACGATGCATGAAAAAATGCATGATCATTCTGGTGAGGAAAATCGTTCCCATGATTACTCAAGCTCAGAAAATGTTTTAATTAACTAAACATGTTCAATTATGCCAGTGATTACATCTTGTTATTTACAAGATCAAGTACCACTGATTCTTAGTAATGGGGCAGTATCTAAATTAAGATCACAGGGGTTGGATTATGTTCTGGTTGCTAAAAGCTTTCTGTTTTAGCTGTCTATCCAGTTCTTTGGAGTGTTGAGTCTGGAGGAAAGGTGATCAAATCAAACGACTTTGGGCCTCAACGTATTTTACATCTAGATCAGTTTTTGACATCCAGTCCCACTGACTCAGTAACACCGTTTATATTTGAAGCCTGTAACAATTATGACATAAGAATATAGAAGACAACACATTTTTGTTCACAGTAAACACTAATTACTGTACTCACTGGTAAACTTCAATTTTTAATTACTTGTAAGTACTGCGTTTTCCAAATACCTCTGCGTAGGGCGCCAAATTTTCTGTGTGGGAGCCTCAAATTTCCTGAAATTTTTCCACATAATCCTTACAAACACCTCACAGATCACCAAACTTGTACTTGGAAGAGTTCTACAGAAACATTGCACAGACGTTGCACCACAAGGGCTCGTACATTCAAAGGCAGCTTTCTGGAGTGCAGGTCCATCCATTCACATTGGGAAAAAAGTTCACAGAAACTCCAAAAATGAGAAAATGAAGTGAAACCTAGTGTGACTTTACACCAATAAGAACAACAATAAGGACAATTACTATAACAAACAAAATTAAAATAACGAGCATCTTCCGGTTCTTCTTTTGATATTGCTCTGCCTGTAACACAGAAAAGAAGGAGTTAATGCTTAGATCTCTTATTTGGTGTAAGTGAAATACATGTGTTTCAGAGGGTTATTTGGTCACCTGGCATTTCATACAATGTGTATTGCAAGCAATTCCCACAAATAACTCTGATCTGCACCACAGACTGCAGTGAAAAAAGTCTGCACTGAAGTCACATCCAGCCCTGTTAAAGAGCAAACTCACTCTGAGAGAACATTCCTGTCTTATATTTGAAGGACATTAAAATTCACTACAAAACTTCATTTTTGAATAGGCTTTTTTGTTGTACCTCATCCAGCTGTGCATTTTCATTTAGTTTCAATTAGAACTGAAAGCTTTCTTTTTGATTCGGTTCTCAGTTTTCTGCTTCATCTTTTCTTTCTTCTAACTGCATTTTTTTCATCCCTTCCCTCTTTTTCCCAGGGGAATTAAAAAGGGCACAACATGGAGAAAACTCTCCAAAAGCCAAATGACAGTCTCCTACTGGAAGCTGAATGGAACAAAGCTCACATTTTTTCTTTTAATTAATAAACCTTCAAAATTTAAAAGGAAAAGTATATTAATTCTTCTCCTTTATAGTCCCTGGAAAGTAATTAATTACCAGATCTACTAAAGAGGAATTTTTGACTACGCAATTTTTGAAATTTTTGAAACTATGTAACATGCAACCACTGTGATGATTTACTTAATTAGGATTTAAGTATCAAAGCCTGACAACTGATTCCAATTTTCATGTGATAACTAGTGATTCCTATCACCAGAATTCTGCAGTGAATTAATGCAATTCCTGTGAAAGTGCTGTCTTGGTAGTTTATAATTATTAATTATAATTATTAATAATTAAAATAGAACAAATACATTAGAGATATTAAATCAGAATAAAGCTACCACCAGTATTAGAAACAGCAAGGTATCTCTGATACTCCTACTCAGACCTGTGTGTATGTCTCCCATGAAAGAATTCCTATGCTGTCCTGAAAGCAGGTATATATTGGATCAAAAATCCATAACCCAGCCAGGGGCTTGCTGAGAATTCATTCCCTGCCACCAGAGTAGAAATAGCATTGATTCCAACTCATTCATTTATTTTCAGTTCAGTCTGTGCAAATTGCTTCCAATTACTTTAAGCTTTGTTCACCCACAGTCAGCACCTTGTTTTGGTTATGTCCAATTTACCTTTATGTACAAGAATAATCCTATAACCAATTCCTTTTGCTTTTCCTCAAGTGGCACTTTTTTTGCTGTCCATATGTTACAAGTCCACCACAGAAGGAAATTGAGTGCATAGTAATCAGATGTCCAGGTTTGCAAAAGGAGAATGTTTTATTTAAAAGGCTTTTGCATAGATCTCTATTCTACTTTATTTCCAGCAATGGAAGGACTGAACTGAGCTGACAAGTCAGAACTTACCAGAAAATCAAATCAAAACAAAAAAGCCAATGAAACAAAATGACCACAAAACTCTGATCTCCTGCCAATGAAAACTTTTCAGGTATTTATAGTAAAAGCTCCATATTAAAGCACAAGGTTGGACCTAACTAGTGTCAGATGTGAGAGAACGCATTAATAATTATTCTCGCTGCTCACACGACTGAGATAATGTTTTCAAACTGAAATCTACCCAATAACCAGTCCCATTTCCCAAGTGCCTGGCTCTCCAAACAGAGGAGGAATTGCAGACAGGTCCCACCAGGTCAGCGGTATAAATATCAAAGCACATTGCTTGGATGCCCAGAAAGTCATTTAGGAAATGAACACTAGGCATCAAGCACGACAGTAACAGAAGGTATATGGAAAGCTCCCACTGCAGTACAGCTGGACATTTTATACTGTACAGCAATCACTTATAAAAGGGACAATGAATAGCTACTACATTATAAAAGCTTATAAGATATGCAAAACAGCTTAAGTATTCCATCAGCTTACCTTATGTAGTTGTTTTAGACCCTCTTCAGTTTTCATACATGACTGTTCAATATTATAGTCAATTCTATCTAGAACTGTTCCCTAAATAAAAAGGAGAAAACAAGCAGCGAATTGAACTTAAATGAACTTCATAAAGCAATTACTATATTATTAACAGCACAGTAGTTAACAACACTCCCAGTAAACAGCTCATGAACCATGTAAATAATGAACTTCCACAGAAGAACTAGTTGGGACTTCACTAAACAACTTCCTTGCTCAATGCCTGATGGCAGCTCCGTCCCCACCCCACCTCACATCCCTCATCAGCCCCTGACTTCCAGGCCAGTGCTTTTGGCTGACACATTTGACACAAACCGAACCTCTGGGAGAAATAACCATCAGATCTTCAGCTTTTTATGACCTTTTTGTTTTATTATTATTCTTTTAGTCTAACACACTAATAACCAGTTGAATTTTTATTTATTTATTTTCATTAATTCACCTTCGGGCAGATTTCAGTCTTAGGCTGAAGAGTGAGAAGCACATGAAACCAGGAGGAGTCTGGAAGTCTTAACACCACATGGAATCCTCTACCTCTTACCAACAGTGATGTCAATGTACCTGTTCTACTATCATTGCTCCCAGGTCCCTAAATATTTCATTGAGATCGGAGATGGACTGTACAATCTGACGGATTTCTCGTTCCCTCTCCTCCACCATTAGTGTGTTCTGCTCCACCAATGCCAGCTGGTCATCTGTAAAACCCTGTAAAACACAAGAGTCAGGAGCTGAACTAATATTAACAGCATAAAAACACTAGAAATAATTATAAGGATTACACGATTTTATAATTTAACAATCCTTTTGGAATCTCCTTAGGAGACAAGAATCTAAGAAAAAAATGTAGTGTATTTTAAAAAGATTTTCAGGGTCACCAAAATAACTCGGACAGCTATTTATGGCTTGAGAAGAGAAAATGCACATCTTGCATCCTGCCCGAACACATAAACACTTGATTTTAAAATAAGATCTGTCTGAAAACAGTATTTTTGTTGGTGTACAAAATCAATACATGCAAGTGTCCAGCAGTTAGAGAGTATCTACTGATTAATCAGCAGGACAAACCCCCATAATGCCAATGTGTAAAGACAGCAGCAATTCTGGTATTTTTATTAGAGACCTTCCTGTTTTTGTCTCCCAAGGCCAATCACAACTGAACATTGTCCTTTCCCCATCACTCTTACTTGAGGTAAGTGAAAAACCTCGTGTACACAGGAATGGCTGAAAAGCTTTTTCCCTAAGTTTTCAGTTAAATATTAAGTATTGCAGTTAAGAATATTCTGTGGCACTATCAGTGAGGACACAATAGAACAGATCCCACCACTGCTTAGAAATGCAGTGTCCCCAAACTCCACAAAGTAAAACAAAGTCTGATAGAGCTCTACAACATCATTTGTGCAGAAAAAAATCCCTGCACCACTTTTTCAGCAATCTGTAATCTGAAAATCTTCAGTTACTCTTTAAAGTTCACTTTAAAGAGTGCCACCTTCCATCCAAACTCAGAATCACAATTTTCTGCAATTACCCTTTTGTGTGGCCAGGAAGGCGCTGTGACAGGGACAGAATTTACAGACCTTCTAGTCCCTTCTAGTCAGTCAGGCAAGGGGAATTCAGGAGTGAGACTGAATTCCCTCGCACTGCAGCACTGACACTGATGGCACAACCACCTGAACTCCACAGCAGCAACACTGATTAGGAAAATACATTGCAGAAATCTGCAGGAATAGAATTTCCATGCAGCTTGGTGCTCGTGTAATACCAATTAGATACCTGCACACTAAAATTAAAGTTTCTTTGTGTATTAACAACTTACTCTGTCATAAAGTGTATCATCCTCCCCATCATCCATCAGCGGGACTGAGGTGTCAAAGAAGTGTTTGGACCTTTCCTCTCTATTTTTCATGCCTGTAAAAGACAATCTATGTTTGAGCATAGTATTTATGCACACTAAAATCAGAATAAGAGTAAAGTCTGAAGCACCAGATAGAAAAGCACAAGAAAAAAAAATCTGGCTAATAAATGACATAAATAACAGTATCTAAATTTTAACTGTCACACAGGCTTACTACTTAACAAAGCATAACAAATTCAACCAGACTTACAAGACTGATTAAATCAGTGATTTTGAAGTCATTGTGTTCCATGAAGTTAAAAAAATTAAGCATGTTAAGAGCCTTAAAGTGTGATCACTCTAGGCTATTTTGTACCAAATTCTCTCAGGAACATCCCTTGTCTGAACTGTGATCTTCAGTTCTACCTGTGCCATTTACACCACAAGAGGAAGAAACATCAATATTAAATTTGAGGATCAAGTTTTTGTGGGTTTCTTTCGAGATTAAAATAATCTGTCTTATCTTAAAATAGAATTGCATACCATTTTAGAGTTTTAAACAGCAGCTATTCCACTTCCAATCTGTTTATGGCTGCAGAATTTGAGTTCATCACAGACTACCTCTTGAAGTTCTGTTGCTCACAGCCTGCCATCTACAGCAGGTATCATGATTGAAGAGCAATGGCTGCACCTTTGCAGACCACAATTAGAGAAGCAAAGATGCATTCAGAATGTGGATGGGTGAAATACACTGGTTTTGTTGATATGCTTCACTATGGCATTTCTCCTTTAGCAGTATGACAGAGAAGTAGAATAAGGCAGTTTGAATGTGGGCTGTGAACCAGAAACTCTCAGATCCTAACCTCTGGCTAGTCCTGTGTGCATCACTTAACCCTTCTGTGCCTCAGTTTCCCCAGCCTAGAAGCCAAGCACAGCTCAGGCACTGGTTTGCACAGAAGGTGCCCATCCATGTATTACCATATCCCTTATGCTTACGTTTGAGATAGTCAGACTGTGCATGCCTAAAGTTGGTGGACAGGTCCTGAAGGGACTGTGCTAAGGAAGACACTACATTCCTGAGGACACGAGCTTCTTGTTCCGTACAGCTGCGGGACCTGCTCTGCAGCACCTGCACCGCTCTCTGGCACCTGTGGAACAACTGAGAGGACAATTCCCTTGGGAAAGGCACACACAGCAGCACACACTTTAAACGTAACACTGTCAAAGTTCCAAAAGGAAGACTAGTATTTTGATTTCTAGATGTTTCAAGTTAATTTTCATTGCCTTGTGCAGTATTTAAAAAGACACAGAAGCAGAACATAAATGAACAAACCAAGTTAACACGGTAGCAGAGTAACACAACTTCTCAACAAAGGCATTTGCTTTGTTATAATTGCTTGGTCTGCAAGGCTAAGAACAGATATCTACATTTCTCTGAAATATCTGTAAATTCAATCTGATTGCTCCTATTCCAAGCATAAAAGCCAACAAATAAGTAAATGAAGAGAGAGGTTAATGACTCGTTGGGAAGTCCAACCAGACAGTGAGTACAGCACTGAGCCCAGAGCCCAGGACTTCTCACTCTAATACTGCTTCCAAAAGAAATGCTTTCCTCAAAGCAAACTACTGCCTCACCCTACTGCACTAATCATATGTCAGACTGGAGATTTGGGGCTGAAATCAGCCTGTACCTGTGTGATCTCCTGGGTTGTTATTTCTATTGCCCGTTCTTCTTCGCTGCTGTCATCCAGTGTGGGTCTGTTTAGATGTTTATCATGAAGACTGGCTAATTCTTTCATCTTCTGTTTAACCCTGGCAATATCATACTGGATCTAAAACAGAAAGCCCAAGATGAAGAAAGAGAAGTAACTCATGTTTCAGAGGAAAAGGTTCTGACAAATGTTAGACAAAAATCATTGACAAAAATCGTTAGCATAAAAAGCTGACCAAAGATCCTTAAAACCCACATAAAACTGGATAATCTCCCCTTATTTAACTTGCAATATACTCTTTGAGACAATAAATCACAGCTTGCCTGATATGTTCCTCTAAACAAGGGTGTCAGTTTAGAAAACACCCTTATCTTAATCTTCCTTCTAATACTCTTTTATCACAAAACTGACAGCATTGAGAGCGTGACCCTCTCATGAGAAGGCAAACTGGGTGTTGGATTTGCCGCAGAACTTACTTCATCTGCCCCATCGACCCATTTGGGAGGTAAACGTTTGGTGACTCCAATTGCTGCTTCGGGATCCAAACTGATTCCCGACACCAGTGCCATGCGATCATCAGCCAGCTGCAGAGAGGGAACACACGGCAGGTGAGACGTATTCCAAGCAGATCCAAATCCTTGACCATCAGGAAAAGTGCATGTGTGCCTTCCCAGGAAAACCAACCTCGAAGATGTGTCTGTGCGTCTGATCACACACCACATCTCATGCTTTGTCCCTGAATGCCAATGACCTACATCCTCCCACCTCCCACGGGATCTGAAAGGTGAAAGTCACTCTTGGAATAAATTCTTAGGGGATTTGCAAGGAGAAAACCTTGCAGTGAGAATTCAAGTACCTCTCATGTTGGTACATTTTCTATTCCCAGCCAGTGGTGCAGCACAGTTTATAGCAGGCCAGGCAAGTTTGAGAATTGCATTGAGAGAATCTCAGAGACTGCAAGAAATAAAAATAGTCTCCCATCCTTCTCAAACACAGTTATGTAGCCAGACACTCAGCTACCAGGCAGCTGAAGAACAAACACTCTTGCAAACTGACATGCAAGTAAAATGGTTAAACTACTTATTTAGTGGAAATTAAAATGTGCAAAACACAAAGAGCCAAGGCAGTTCTAGAGATGGTAATCAGTGATACCACTTGACACAGAACTAATTACTTCACTCTTTGTTCTCAAGGAAAGATTTAATACAAACGCCTCCCTTCCTAGTTTCTCCCAAATTTATGAGTTTCCTTTATGAGGCCTGTAAAGCTTTGTGGTTCTGTACCCCATCCCTCTTTCTACTCGGGCAATTCTTTTTTAAAAGCAATTTCTTTATCCCTGACCTTATTTCCCGATCAATAAGGTTTGTATAATTTATGCATAGCACGAAAAATAGTGACTAGCTTCACTGTGCAAAGTCATTCTGTCCCATACATGTACAATAAATCAGACTAGTTTATACATTTATCTATTCACAATGTAATATCACATCACAAAATGCTTGACTTTATGCAGCTCTGTCCTTCTACTGTGCACAGAGCACTTCATCCTATATAAAGAAATTCAATAAATCATCAGAATAAAGAAAGGAACGTTTTAGCTCAATGATGTGGGTTTGATGCACCATGGCAGGATAAAATGTGAAAAACAATACCTCATCCAGCTCCTGAAGTGATTTGTGGATCCCATCAGCCCCATCCAGTTAGAGACAGCAAAAGATAAAAGGGAAAAAAAGAGACATAGGACAGATACAGGGCATGGTCAGTTGGGAAAATACTGATTTATTTTTTAAGCATGATGGTTTACCAAGAACAAACAAACTGCCCTTTAAGACAATAAATCAATAAATACATCATAGTATTGTATTTTAAGTCAGCATTTTGTTTGACACACCGACTTTTTAAAGAAATATTTCAGTTCCTTGGTAAACAGCAAGAACATAAGAGATCAAGCCCAGAGCTTGGTTTGTTTTCCAAAGTCACAGCTCAGTAAATGTCTAGATACTAAAATGTCAGGTAGAGAAACTGCACTAGGATACACTGAAGCAGGACAGCAAGGGCTGTTTGACTGCAGCATTCAGCACCCTCTGGGGAGTTGGAGGAGGCACATACAACTTCTTAAAGATATTTATTGACAAGTACCCCCCTTACCACAGGGCAACACAGACAGCAAGAGACAAAAAGCCACAGCAAATGTGGTATATTCTCACTTCTGTACACACTGGAGTTGTGCTCTAGAGCATCAACCCTGCATGGATCTGAAAAAATACAAAAGGCAATGAATCTGCACCTTCTCTGCTCATCAGTGTTTGCACTGTGTGTGGGAGCAAAAGGACATTTCACTCAGAGATGAACAAAGCAGATCTAAAACGAGGACAAAACACAAAGCAGAGTCAACTGATGGCCTCTTATGCCACACCAAGCTCTTGAAGCAGGACTGGACTGTTAAGAAAGCTGCTTTGGTTATCTGAGTTTAGGAGTGGCTGAGGCTGCAACTGCCAGGGCAGAGGGTGATTTTGGACAGAGTTCTCATGGCAAAGGATGTGTGGAGGAGGAGCCTGGGGAGTGAGCCAAGGCAAGCTGAGGTACTGTGAGACAGAGTGTGCAGCCCTGCCCCACTGGCCCAAAGCAGCTCTGCCCCTGGGGCACCACCCAGAGCAGAACCTGCAGCTCTGGGGGACAGGCACCTGCAACATGAGAGACAAACAACTCACACCACCATCTTCACACTCCTTGCTCAAACAGCGCGCTTGGAGCACCCACACAACTGTGAACTGTTCACGGGGGTCAGGACTGAGCCACGGCTCCCTTCACCCACTGCACAGAGGGAATTGCAGGCACTGTTCACCGTCATTTGAAGGAGCAGCCCAGCAAACACCTTCAATTAAGGTGAACGAACACTGAAAATAAATGTTTTAAGTGATATTGCTCTCCCTGCTGAGTAAAGTGCATTTCACTGCTCAGTTGTCTCTACGTGAGTTCAAACTATCACTGCCTTTTCTGGGTGATATTTTAACAACCCAAAGGAGCTAAACATATTGATATTGGCAAAAAAACCTTGTCAAGGACTAAATGCAGAGCCAAGTTACACATGTGCAATACAAATTACTATCGACATTTCCTGTTCTACAAAAGCAATTTAATACACAGTTTGTTAGACACAGGTGTAGTGAAGTGAACAAGGAACAAACACCATGAACAGCAACACGAAGCACTGCTTTTCCTGACAAAAACGCATCCATGTAAAGCAATTCAGAATGACGAGACTGCCAGCAGGTATTTACTGGTGCTTAGGACAAATAATTGATAAGTTTAAACAGAAAGTGTGAAAACCTGAGCAGAGCTGAGCTGCCAAGCAGCCCACCAGGGCTCAGTGCTTAGGAAAAGCTGCAGAAACTGCCTCTGAACAAAGAACTTTGGGAAGTTTCTGTAATGAGGAGGAATCTACTGACTCCCCTCTCTCACAGGTGTCTTTCAGTACTATTTGTATTTGGGGAAAATTAAAATAAAAAGGGCAATGGTGAGATCTAAGCAATGGGCATCAACTACACAGTGTATTCAACGGGGCCCACACCGAGGGGAATAGAAGAGTTCTCTGTGAAGTGACTGCGATTTTTTTTGAGGTAACAAAGCATCGATAAAGCACCCTGGGCCAAAAACCTCATGTCAACGCTGACGCGAAGCTCTTAGGAGAATAACTGTATTTATCACTAATGAAGCGAATAGAGACGATCAGCACAGAGTGAGATCTCTTCTATTCCCTCTCCGTGAGGGAGCGGGGAAAGGATCAACAGGGCGGGGAGGCGGTGGGGTTTGAGGAGAGGGCTCTGAGGAGGGGAAGGGGAGGGGAG
>VWZF01002534.1:98909-186177 GCA_013396755.1 Sclerurus mexicanus
CCCGCACAGCGTTCCGGGCCCCGCACAGCGTTCCGGGCCCGCACAGCGTTCCGGGCCCGCGGGGACAGCGCCGGCAGTCCTGAACCCAGGCCGCGGTGCAGACCCCAGTCCAGACCCCAATCCCAGTCCAGACCCCAGTCCAGACACCAATCCCAATCCAGACCCCAGTCCAGATCCAAATCCAGCCTCATGACCCTCATCGCATCCATCCCCACATCCATGCCCTCATCCATGCCCTCATCCATGCCCTCATCCATCCCCTCATCCATCCCCTCATCCATCCCCACATCCATCCCCACATCCATCCCCACATCCCACTGCCTTTCCCTTCTAAACCCTTCCCACACCTTCACTCCCCATTTCCTTTTCTTCTACCGTCAGTGTTCTCTTTTCCAAACAACCTCGCCCAGTTTTGGTTTTTCCCCTGCCGATCCCAACCGTTCAAACCCCAGGACATTCCCTGAAATGCCAATGCGGGGTTTGACTTCCCAAAAGAGGCTTTTCAATATGGTGATGGGAATTTTCCCCGGCTGCATCCCCAGCTGGATGGGCTGCCCCAGGCATTGGGCAGATGCGACACGAGGTGGCTTTGGGATCCCTCTGGTGCATCCCACGCGCTCCCAGGGACATCCAACACCATCCCCGTGCAAACAGCAGTGCCCGCTGTCCGGGAAGCTGCTCCCCATCGGAGACTCCTTCACTTAAACCCTCCAAAACCCCCCAAACCGGCGAGTATTGACACACACGGCAGGAACGGTGACTGTAATCACAACCACATTGGCTGGAAGTGTTACCTCCTTTCATCCAGCCGCCTGGGCAAACTTGTACGGTGAAAAATACCGGGGGGGAAAAAATTACTCCTCTGCTACTATAAGATATTTTGGGGGTTTTCTTGAGCAGCACTTCTGCCTCAGCGGGAGAGACCTGGAACTTGGAATTTAGCAGGGAAATAAGCTCCAGCCATAGCAGGCCTAGCGCACGCATTTCATTTTTCGTGGTCTGGTGAAATCTGTTTTCGTTTTGGCTGCCTGACAAAGGCTTTAAAAATACATGTATGGGCTTCATTTCTTCATGCTAATTTTTAATCTACTGTGACAATTTTTTATACCATGAGAACAGCTTCGGCTAATGACCTTCCTGCCTTCTCTTGGCATTGCTGCCGTGGCTGGAGGTCAAGAGAAATTTCTCCTGGAGTCAACAGCGTTCCTGTGATCTTTTGAGTTTGGATGTGTGTGCAGGAAAAACCAGCTGGAATATCCCACGCAGTGGGATGGAGAACGCAACGGGAAGCCTAATGTGCTGGAAGTTGGTACACACCAGCAATTAACATATTTTGCTTCCTTGTTTTTTTGACAGCTTAAAAAGGTTTGAATGTTGGGCAGGCTTGGAATTTAAGCAGGGGCTATAAAAAGGATTTGGGACTTGCACACAGAGGGATAAAACTCCGCAAGGAAGGGGTCCAGACCTAACTCCATGAAAAACCACTTCAAAGTGGATATTAGGAATAAGCAAAGGGAGTAGAAGGAATGGAAAAAAAGGATTAATCAAAGAAAACTACGCCTTAGAAGTTAGCAAGTGTAGGCATAAAGGGAAATGTGCCAGGAGTAAAGCCGACGTAGACCTTGCAAAGGAAATTAAAACAAATAGCAAAATGTTCTTCAGGCATTTGTACCAGGAGAGGAAGGAGAGGAGAGGCAGAGGTGATGAAAGGGGGAGAGGCAGGACACAAATGAATGCATAATATGTAGTGGAAATGTACACAGAGGAAATGAACGCATGGAGACAGAAATGACCTCATCCAAGTGGAACAAATCATAAAGATCATAACACGACAATAATTTGGGCTAAATGGTCGTTATAGATCCCTTTGAGCTGAAATATTCTGGTTTCTGACTCAGCCTTCTAACGGCACTTTGAATCTGGCCGTGTCGCAGCATCGCCGCAGGAGCAGCACAACACAACCTGAGAGCAGGCAAAACTGGTCCAGCTTTTGAAATGGGGGGAAATGATTGAAGTCTGATCCAAATAAAACACGGGGCTTTTGGGTAAGTTTGGCAGGAAAGAATGATAGCAGGCAGAAACGGGCTAAAATGCAACATGCATTTGCTGAAGGTGGACGGTGCTTGTGTAACCTGGTGGCTTTGTAAGGTAGGTAGTTTTCACAGCAGATTAGAGCTAGTAGTTCTGTTCTGTGTGGGGGTGAATAAATGTAGGTGGGAAATCAGAAGAATCTCCTTAACCATCAGAGGAATTAGGTCCTGGTATGTCTCCTACAGGCATGGCAAGGGCAAACAACCACATTATAATGTAGCACTTGATCTGCTCATAAAAACACCCAGATCATATTTTCCCTTCCTAAGACAGCACATATCCCTAAATATATCTTTCTAAGCATATAATGTTAGTATTTAGGGCTGTTGCATCTGGATGCCTAAGCCTACTGCCGTGGTTTTGGAGCCTGTGTCTTCTTTTGCCCTTTTATCTGCTTTTTTAATGCCTGTGCTTTTCTGCTGCTCCTGGTGAGCAATGAGATAGCAATGCTGCCTGCACCGGCACATTCCAGCACCCACCACCTCCCACAGCCAGAGCCTGGTCTAAAATGCTGGGAACTTTCCAGTTACTGTTGTGCCATTTGGATCAAGGCTTCTGGTGGAAAAAAGTACTCCATATTAAGAAGAACATTCTATTTTGAGGTGAATAGATAAGCATATTAAAAAGAAGAAAAGAAGGCAAGGTAATCAGAGCCATATTTCAAACTCCAGCTTTCAAACCGTGCTGCAAACTCCTTCATCGTGGTCCAGTCCCTGTGTCATCACTGTGTAGGTGCCCAGGGCAAGTCAAGGGCAAACAGACCTCATGCTTCGGTGATCAGATGAAGGTCAATCCCCAGGACATTTTATCTTGTGTAATGGAGTAGATACACAGAGGAGGTGAAATATTGCACTCTTTTGAAGCCTGAACAATCAGCTTGAGCCAAAGGTAGGATTAATCGACCATGAAGTGCATTTTGCCCTGGAAAATCCCACCATCCTTTTGCAGCTGGAAAGCTCTGCTGCCAGAAAAGTTCTTCTGCAGGAAAGTTTCTAAAGAAAAAAACCAGCAAAGTGGCTGAGTTAGCTCTGTCATTGCTGGAGGTGCATGTTCTCCATGGGAACCAGGGAGCTCTTGGGAAAACAGCCTTTTTCTTGCCTTTTTCTTGTTGCAGAAGGATTTCAGTTTTCAGGGCTGTCAAACTCGCAGTTTCCAGAGTGTGTTAGTCACTGAACCAGGGTTGGTTTGGCCAGGGAACTGGAGTTTCCTGAGGTTTGCAGTGGGTGTGATTCTGAGAGCAGCTCTGTAGGTGGTGCTGCAAGGCAGGGAGACGAGAGCAAGAACAGTCGGTGTCGTTTTAAAAATTCAGTCACTTGGTTTCTTAACCAGCTTTTGGTATTCCAGCTTTCTTAAAAGAAAACGAGACACAGTTGCCTATAATGTCTTTATTTTGATGAGCCATAATCTGAGTGCACCCACTGGAAATGCAAACAGAGAACTGTTATTTTCCCTGGGTTTAGACATCTCTGCCTGGAAAATTGATGTTCAACAAACTGTCTTTTCATATCAATATAACTGTACCAGCATTTTAACAGCAGACTGCAGAATCCAGTGATTTTGAGAAAAAGAATAGTAATTCGGTCACCCAGGGACACTAAGTAATGGATGTCTAAATTATAAAGAGAAAGAAATTCACATCTCTGAGCAGACTCTACCCCTTTTTGCTCCATGCTCAAATGTTGCCTTGAGTTCAGCTGCTCTTCTGCCTGCTGAAAAATGGTAGGATGGATCCTGCAAGTGTGTCTGTACTCCTCCCCTGCTACTGAAACGCAATCAATCCAGGTGGAATCAAGTCTTACTTCAAGCTGGGTAGGCAGTGAAGACTGATGTGTCTGTTTGGAGGGCTGGGAGGAATTTTTTAATCAAAATTCAGCAGCATGAATTTGGTGTTTACAGGCAGACATACTTCACATACATAATTAGACAGGCAACCTTGTTCAAAGGCAGATGTGAGGGTCACAGCCTATGAGCTCGTACCCCAGTCTCGTGACAGGCTAATAATGCCTGTGGTACTTAAACAATGGAACAACTTTGTCATCTAATATTGTGCAAAATTCCTTTCCTCAGCTGGCCACTATATTAAGTCTTCTGTGTCACCATGGTTCTAGGTCACCTCTACAGCAAAGATAAGAGATTGCTCATTGTAGACATTTATATCTCTGCTTCTCCTAATTCTCTCTGCAGCAGTCACGTGGAGATATTCTGGTTTTCAATGGAGCTATCAAATATAGAAATTTGTTATGTTTCTCTCTTGTAAGGTATGTTTACAAAGATCCTGGATCCAGATGGGATACCTAGCTGTCATGGATGTGTGCTTTAGCTGAGCAGAAGTTGTGGGGCTGGATGTACAGCAGTAATCAGGTGCTCATGCACAGAGATAGCTGTGAATTCCAGAGGTTTCTGTCCCCTGGCTGATTGCTATTGAGCATAGTGCTGATGTTGCCCTGCAATTTATCTAGCACGGGGCACTCTGTGAGTGCTTCTCATGTGCTTTAGTGCAAGTCAGTCACTTTGGTTCCTAACAACAGCTTTCCTTGAGAGGTCAAACCACCAGCTCGAAGCCCCTCTGCAAACCCACATTCAGGAGTCAAACAGTACCATGTGTGGAGCAAGAAAAAGGAGAAATGTGTTGTTTCCATGCTGTGACAGAGTCCCACAGCACTTCAAGTACATCCAAACATCAAAAAAATGTGAACAAAATAAGGAGACAAGGGAAGTATTACTATTGCTCTTTTAGAGAGGAGGAACCAAGCCACGAAGAGATTGAATGAGCAGCTCCCCTGCAGATACACGTAATGTAAGAGCTGGCAATGAAACGCAGGATTCATCATTGCTGCCGTTTTACAGATGGAAAAACCAAGTCACACAACAACAGTGGCTTGCTCAAGGTTGCACAGGGTATTTATAGAAAACCCAGGGCCTGAATCTGGAGCTGCTGAGTCCCGGTCAGCATTCATCATGGATAAGGAGATTAATGTCAATAATTTTCCCCAAAGCAGCAGAATTTCAGTAAGAGAAGGAAGACAGTTCCAGAAAAATATGCCTCTTCTTGTGTTAGAAGAAAGAAGCTTAGGCTCCAGTATGCCAGCAACTCATACCTGTGTTCTTGTTATCCTAATTAGTGGCAATGTTCCACTTCCAGGAGGTTTTATCTCTGTAAATTAGGTGGTGTTTTTTTCAACTAATAAAATTAGAGAAGGCAATTCAGAAGGATGTATTACAGTAGATCATGGGCTGACATTCATTCCAGCAATAACAACTCTTATCAAAGAAAGATCTGTTTCATAAACGTAGGAAACAAGTCAGGCTAATAAAGACATGAATAGGTTTTTGCACATTACATTGTGAAAATAATCAATGAAACAGTGAAAAAAATCTAGTCAGAAAGTCTGCCTAATGAGTATTATCTTGCACAGAAGCAGTCTGACTCTGCTGTATAATGATAGCATTCAGCCATAAATCATTCTGAAACCAGAGGGAAGGAAGGAATGACCCTGCCAAACTCAATGCCGGCTGGGAGCAGCAGAGGGCACGTAGGAGCGGGGTCCTGCTTAACAAATCTTCACTTCTTTTGGGCTAGTTCTTCCTGTTCAATCACGAACTGTAAATACTGATTTTTGTAAGGAACTGGTGCCCAATGGTTAGCAATTGTGCATCTACTAGTGAAGAAATCTTAAAATTCCAGGCTGGTTTTCTGTCCCTTAGGACTGCTGCCTGCAGCTGATGTGTTACGGCAAGATACTGCTGTACGTGGTGTTTATTGCTATTCTCAGAGGTGCTTAGAAACAGGAAATGCTAGAACCTGAGATAAGTACAAAGATGAGGTAAGAGCACAAGGAAGGAAACTGGACCAAATGAAAAAAAAGTTTATTAGACCAAATGGAGCAAGGCAGGGAGGTGGGGTCAGAGCTGCAGCTGGGAATGGCCTTGGGGAGATGATGAAATCCCCTTTCTGCCTTAAGTAGCATCCCAGCAGAAAGACAGAAGAAAAGAACAAACCATACATCTGAAATCAAAGCAAAAGAGTTGCAAGGAACATCAGGACAGCAGCTCCAAGAAATGAACTGCTCCCGCATCTTTGCCTTTTCTACCTGTTGCTCAGAAAAAGAGTTTCAATGTCTCCAGAAACCACTTCCAGTCCCCAGGGCAAGGCCTCAGGGAACACATCGCGTTGTCCCCAGTTGGAAGAACCTGAGGCAAGAGAGCGTGATGCTGATTTGACAATGTCCTGGTTCCAGCTGGAATAAGGCTAATTTTCTGCCTAGTAGCTGATACAGTGCTGTGTTTTGGGTTTGGGATGACAATAATGTTGATAATGGTGGTTTAGTTGTTGCTGAGCAGTGGCCAAGGAATTTTTAGCCTGCCCTGCCAGTGAGAAGGCTGGGGGACACAAGAAACTGGGAGGGGACACAGCCAGGACAGCTGAACCCAACAAACAGCTGAGCCAAAGGGATATCCCAGACCACATGGCATCATGCTGAACAAAAAAACCGAGGGGGCTATCAGGGGGGTGGTGGGTGCTCCTTGGGGGTTGGCTGGGCACTGGTCAGCAGGTGGAGAGCAATTGCATTGTGCATCACTTGTTTTGGATATTCTTTTATCGTTATTATTGCTATATAGCCTTCCATTTCTGTTCTATTAAACTGCCTTTATCTCAACCCAGGAGTTTTACCTTTTTTCCAGTTCTCTTCCCCATCCCACCATGGGATGAAGGGCTGGGTGGTGTTTAGCTGCCTTTTCTCCAGGCTATCCTCATTTCATCCCTCTGGAGCAGGGATGTGCAACCTCGGATGACTTATGTAGCCCAGACTCAAGTGGTTTACCTCCCACTGATGCCCCCATGACTGACTTGAGGTCAGGACCCAGCAGCTGTTGTCTGTGGGCTCCAGATGGACTGCAGTGATAGTGAATATCCCCTTCAAACATCTCCCCACTCGCCCCCACTGCTGGGAGAGGATCAGCCAGTGCGTTGTGAATGTTGGCAGCAGTGGGCAGAGTGGGCAGAGGGTTATTTTGACCTCCCACCTCCATGCTGCCATGTATAGGCTGATGTGGGAGGCTCTGTGGTCTCCAGGGTGTATGGCCCCGTCTCTGTGCTCTGCTGGCCTTGTTGCATCCCTGCTGGAAAGGTAATCCAGTGCCTGTTGGCTGAACTTTGCAGGGGTGGTCACATCTTCCCATGCTTGGAGTACATCCATTATTGACCATGGACGGCTCAGGGTTCTTGAGCTGAGTTGCAGGGGGTAAAAAAAGAGACCAGTGTCTGAGTTGTTGTACCTCAGGGAGGGCTGGATCCAGCCTGTGCCAGTTATTCTGACACAGCCACAGCCTGGCAGTGTTCACCCTGCTTTCTCCCCACTGTGTCCCTCTTAAAATCCATAGAAGAGGCTGCCAGAATCACTCGGCCAGCAGGAAACACTGGGCACAAGGACCACAGAATTGTGTTATTGTTGGTGCTTCAGTGTCCCAGCAACAGCAGTGGCTTTTTCCCCACCATTGAGAACGAGAGCACATGAGAGACCAGGAGGTGGTTCCACAGCGGGGGCCAAGGTAAAGGTCCAAGTGCAGACCTGCTTTCCCTGCAGCATAGCTGTGGAAGAGGATGGGCTGGGAGAAGTTAACGGGAAATTTGGCTCCACGTGTTTGCTTGAGGTATTCTGTCTAAGTACGCTCAGCAGCTTTGCCCATCCCCATCTCAGTTTCCTGACCAAAGATGAGGTGCGAGGAACTGAACCACATTCCCTGGGAAGAGCTGATAGAGCCTCCCCCGCTTCTCCCCCTCATCTGGTGCTTCGAACCAAAACAGCTGGAAACTTCTTGTGGCTGGAGATGTGCTGAGTGGCCTGGCTGGAGTTCAGGGAGAGGTAAAGGAATCCCACCCACCAGTAGCAAGGGCTCTGTGCCACCACCAGCCCTTGCGTGCCCTAAATCCTGGCTTCCTGGTAATTGCTATCTCCATAAATACCGGGCGTCTGCTGAGAGAAGGGACTCGCATCGCTGGGCTCTGTTTTATCGTGTGAAATATGAGGTGTGACACAATACACTGGCATTAGGCAAAGGACTTGTCTGCTGATGTGGTGACACACTTGAGGCAAAACTGGAGAATTTGATCCCTTCCTGCCCTGGTCTCGCAGGCGCTGTGGTGAGGCACGCTTGCCTCGCTCCGCCTGGGGATGTCGAGGGAAAATGAAACACGGGGGCCAGCACCATCTGCAGTTCATGAACTCAGACGTGTCGGGTTGGCAAGTGCCTGCAAGGCCGGTGGGTTTGCTGAGCCCGGGTCCTGCCACAGCTGGATTAGCCAGGCTGAGCACAGCCCAGCCAGGTTTGTCCCTGGTGAAGCGCAAGGGAGGTGAAGAATGCTGAGCTGGTTTTGGCAGCGTTGTATCAGAGATGACTTTGGCCAGTAGTTGGTCTGGCTCCAGATACAGCTCAAAATGTCTCCCTGCTGCACCAGTTACCCTGTTCTGCTCCCTGCAGGACCAGGATTCATTCCTATAGAATCTAAGAACAGCAGAGCTGCATTTGTGTCTGATTCTCCTGAACGTGCAGTCCGAGTGTGACAGAGACCTGTGAACACCTTTCTGTGCTCCCTGCATTTGCTTCTTCGCCCTCCTTTCCTTCATTTCTGTTTCTGGATAACTTCTCTCCTTTTTTAAGCATGATGGCAGCTGTGTTGCAGAGATCAAACCTCTGGACAAGGAGAATCTGCCCCCTCCTGCAGTGTGGTTAGTTTTTCTGTTTCCATGGCCCAGGGACAGAATGGTGCTGTCCATGAGTGACCATGAGACCGTATCACTGCAGCCAGTGCCAGTATTTGTAGACCCAGAATTGCACATCTAATCCTCACATAGTCTGACAGCAGAGCAGGCACAGCGGGGTGACAGCAGGGACAAACTGCTGGAGGGGTGAGAGGAGGAATCTCCCTCCTTTTATGAACTGCACTTCAATGAAATGCCTCTCGTAGCTCCAGGCATTCCTGCAGATATCCACCTGCCTCCAAGTGCCACTCCTGAGTGTGTCACCAGCAATTATTTTGGGGTTCCCTCGTGGATTTTGTAAAACCAGTTTCCAAAACAGCCCAACGAAACCACACAATGAATGCTGGTTTCTGTCAGTTCTAGCACAGCTCTTCACAGGGAAATGAGGATCTCTGACATGTCTGTGGTGCTCCTTTGGGTGGATGTGCACACACACTCGCCCAGAAGGGTTTCTGGTTGTTTATGTAATACAAGTGTCTTGAGACAGATGTGTTTGCTCTGAAGACCGAAGGATTAATGAATAACATGCAATTAAAGCCTGGACAGGAGGCAGCAAGTAAGAACAGCTCCAGCTCTGCTCCCTTCCCAGGATTTGTTTCATGTGCATGTTAAAGGAGTGCTTGTTTAAACTAATACTTCTCTTTCTGTTCTTTGGGGCAGATTTCTCAACAGCGCTTTAGAAAGGCAATGGCAGAACAGTGCCCTTCATCCCACATGTGCCAGCTGGACAGGCGTGTGCCTGGGAGGAGGCAGTGGTGGCAAGGGAAGGTCTTGGGCTTGCTGCTTACAGCCAGCTCTGCTCGGTGGAAAAGGTTCATCTCATGGAGGGGTGTTTGCTGGGCCTCTGGAGATGCAAATCCAACACCCTGCATGACCATCAGTGCTGACACACATTTCCTGCGTGACCTCCAGCGAGCTGCTTTGGGCTCCAACACACACACCGTGCCAAACCTTCCCAGGGAGGCGAAGGAAAAGGCCTCTATTTTCATAAGGGAAGGGGAGAGAGGCACCAATGCCTGCCAGGTCCTGGCCTCTGCAAGCCCCACTCGCCTGTATTACCTTACACTGGTGATTTAATTTATGGCACTGAAGGTGAGCTGCAGGGGCAGAGCTGTGATTTCTGCCACAGCTCAAGGGCTGTGCTGGCAGCTCCCAGCGAGGAGCACGGTCAGCCCGGGTGCCACCACCTCAGGCTGCCCCAGCTGAGCCCAGCAGACCCTTTCCCACTCAAAAAGGCCATTCTGTTCTTTACCCAGGCCCCAAGCAAGAAATGCTGTGTGGTTTTGAGCTCTTTTGAACATAATTGACTCACCCTGGGTTTGGGAGTTCAGGCTCCCGTTATTGTGAGACAGAAGGAAGAAGCAGGGATAATCTTATGGGAGAAAATAAGCTCTGTGCTGCTGGTGACTGCAGAGGGGAGCAAACCCCAGGAAGTCTGGAGCCTGGTTTTCCAGCTCAGGTCATTGCCTATATGGTGAAGCCCTAGGCATGGACTTTGTTTCTGTTTTGCAGGTGGGAAAACACTGCTGCAGGATGACATGAGCAAGAGAGGCAAATCTGTTTCTGAGAGTGGCACAAATAACACTCAAGTCTGAGCCCTTACCGGCAGACCAAGACCTCCATATCAACAGAAAAATGAGCTGAAGTATTCACTGCACATACTGCTCTCCCTCAAAGGAGCAGAAGTGTGCACATCATTAAAAGGAAATATTTTATGCTGATCATTTCCACATGCCTGCTCCGTATCTATATGGATTCTTAAGCAGCACCCATTCTGCACATAATGTCATGCATTTACATCTCACAAAGAAGATCAGACCTCCTCAGGCTAAGGAATTGTGTTCTGGGTCCCGATAAAACCATTTTATGGAGATGAATAACTTGTGTGGTTTCATGCTTCCTTTCCCTGAAATGCCATTAGATGAACACCAAGTGCTTTTGTATTTATTTGAGGGAATTTCCTTTTAGACTTTGCAGGCAGAGAAAAAAAAATGGGCATGGGAATGGAGCTGGGACTGAATTATGCTGCTGACTGGCAGAGCCTCAGCGAGAGCCGAGGAGCTCGGCTCGCTGCCTCATTTATATCCATCGGAGGTGCCATGAGCTGCAGGCTGGGATAAGTTACCTTGTCTGCAGGACTGAAATACCACATCAAAGCACCACGTGGATCAAAGGTGGAAGCAACAGGCATTCCCGTCTGGCTCATCTTTCAGACCTTTCTCTCTCTTTCGTTTCCACTTTGAATCTGATAATGCAGCCTGAACGCAGCCTTTCATACGCCCTCGTTCCTCAAGGCACAGGTGGTATGGAGCACGTATTTCCTCATCGGAGGGCTTCAGGGGGCACAGGATTTCCAGGGCTTGGCTTTCAGGCATCAGTGACGGAAAAGATCTATCATTTTGAACAAGGCAGAGCAAGACTGGTGGAGCTGGTGCAGCAGAGCAGAGCTCTCCTGCCCCAGGTGCAGAATGGGGAGCAAATCCACAAAGAGCTGCTCAGCAGTGAAGCACCAGTTGTCATCAGGAGCACATGGTGCTCAGGGCCCTCCCAGAGACTTAGACCCAGGAGTCAAGACTTGATATGAAGAGACGCTCAAGCATCTGTGAGCCTTGGAGAGGACACAGTCAAACATAGTAAAACTGTGAGAAGGTCGTGTCCACTGGCACGCAGGTTCCAGTGGGACTTGGAAGCACCCTGAAAATTTTATGCTAAATAAAAAAAAAAAGTAAAAGTAAATAACTTCAGAAACTCAGAAGCCTTTTACCCCACTGCTACGTGATTTCTGTCCCACAGAAGATGGTGGGAGGCAGATGGAGTTGTTTTGCTCAGTGTCTATAGAAATTTGGATGTACTCTTTCGTACTGTTGGTCCATCCCGCGGTGTTTCTTGTCAGAGAGGATCAGAGTCACCACAGCATGAAGGAAAGGCCTCCTGACCTGAAAAAAAATCATGATTCTGACATTTCCTGTCCTTCGGACCCTTTCTTTCATGTCACCAAACTTCTGTTGTGTCCCTAGTGGTTCTGTCTGGGTGGAAGTCTCACTCTGATAGATGTTCTCAGCTGTGCACTCCTGCTGCAGTTTGGTGTCAGAATCAAGATACATGCTTAGGATTTGTGGAGATGTTCTCTGCTGGATTCAGAGCTTGGTCTTGGCTTGTAGGGCCTTAGCAAGCAGCTTTTGAATTCTACAGCCTTCTATATCTGTGGGTTCATGTGATATGAAATATCACCTTGTGTTAAAGGTGAACTGGGTTCTTGTATGTCAGGGTTGATCTCCAAGGTTTGTAAAGCCTTTCAGACTGGCAGTGAGAAGAACAAGGCATTGTATGGCCCTTTCCCCTGCTCCAATCTGCAAAAGGAAAACATTGTGACTCACCAGCCAGAGAAGTGTTTTCTTCAGCAGGAAGCTTTGCAGATTCTCTGCTCCCAGATCTCGTTACACTCTTCCATCCCACCATCCTGGAAAAACTCCCACGGAAAGACAGGCAGATATTTTAATCAAGAAATGGCCCTTATTTCCATTAGCAACAGCTGTTTTCCTTTTAATTCAATTCTCCGTTCTGCAGTCTGTTTATGAAAGCTGCCATTAATTACATATTTCATCAGTCAATGTTCAGAGATGGCTAATGGCCCAGCACACCTAATTAGTCCTTCATGTATGATAATGTTTCATCAAGTCTATAGTTAGTGTGGAGGGCAGATATCCCACTGTGACTGGAGCTGAGTGGGGCTGCACAGCCTCTGCTGGTGTGTGACGGATCACGTTACAGCCCTTCCTTCCCCTGCTGCTGCCAGCGTGGGGACCTGGGGGCTGCAGTCCCTGCGCTGTGATAACAGCGAGGGCCAGAAGTGGCTCCAATGTCACTCCAAGCAACAGGGTGAAGAATTCAAGCTGCCTTTGGAAGCTCTTTGAAGACAGGGTGTGCAGACACTGGAATTAGAGCTACTCTTGTTTTTGTTTTAAATGATGCACTCGACAAACGTTAGTGATGGCTAAATTTGCTATGGTAGAGTGCTTCCCTTTAGCACCTCCTGTGCAGAGGCCTCCTGGTCATCCTTGCCTAGGTATTCCCAGTTGATCCATCTGTCTCAAGGGACAAAGGTGGCTGCCTGTGATGCAAAGGCTGTTGCCTTCTTTAGTGTCAGTGCAGAGACAGGGGCATGACTTAACGTCACTTACCTAGTGATGCATCTGGGTTTAGGCATGTCTTTGGCTAGGCACAACCAAAGGCTTGACACAAGTGCCCAGAAACTATGGGCATGGAGAACAACTCATCTTTGTTCGACAAGGTGCAGGAGTAGGTTGAATGAATTCTTCACATACCTTAAAGCTGGAGCGGGAGTTTGAACATCAGACTCCGCTGGAACTTTGCCTTCGTTTTGAAGGTGCTTGCAGCTGCGAAGAATACTAATAGCTATTGGCAGGTAGCCTCAGGTAAGAAACATTTCAAATCCTCCAGTACAGAGACAGCTTTGAAAAACATCCCCATCTGTCACAATTGTGTATTGAAATCCCATCAATGTGTGAGCAGAAAGCTGCCTCTGTTCCCTTGCCCAGGCTGTCACCTGCAGAGTTCAGGGCATTGTGGAGAGCTGCGTGCACTGAGCAGGGGCATGTTTTGTTTATCCTGGTGGAAAAGCGGCAAATGACCAGCACAGGCTTTGCAGCCGTGTATCGCACAAAGCAGTCAGTCCCCTGCAGCCTTTGCTGCGCCCGAGGCGGCCCAGACCCACGGCCATCCTTCCCTCGCTCCTTTTGCCTTTGCTGTGAGCCCCACGGGAGGCTGCAGGGAAGTCAGACTGATGTAGCAGCATTAGCTGTATGTAATAATAACAACGTGCTGCGGTGAAAACACCTCACCGTGTGCGAATAATGAGAGCTGCTCTAATATTCTACCTGCTGCTGGAGGTACTCCTCTGTCCTGTGGAATCGTGTCAGGTCTGTGCAGAGGTTCTCTGGGGAGTATCAATTGGCCAGTTTCTGACTGTGTGACCTCACTAAATTAAAGCCTTTTGGCTGCTGGAGGAATGAATCTGCCATGCTGCTAAAAAGGCAGAAGCTTTTTCACAAGACATCTGCTTCCCAAGCAAATGAAATCTGCTTTGATTTTCATGGCCTGTCGAGGGACGAGAGCAGCACTGCAAGGATTCATACAGGATTGGTCAGAAACAGTTTAAAGGAGGGTACAAGAGCATCCAAGGTGCTGACATTTGAGAAGAGAAGGAGAAAATGCAAGTGACCTGTTAAAGAATATGTCCTGTTCTCAAAGCCTCCAGCTCTCAAGCTGCAAGGTGGGTGTAACTGCAGACAAAATAGGCTTAGACACAGAATAACTCTGCATTTAGTGTTAGTCTAACCTAGCACAGCTTTTGGGCAGGGGGAGGAAGGCAAATGTCCTCCTGCTATTCATCGTTTGGTCACCTCTTTGCTGGCTGTTTGACCACCTCAACTTCGAGCTCCCATCTGCAATGTCTCAGCTGGAAAGTGCTGGATTTGTGGAGCTCTTGCAATGGTGATACAAGAAATGTTCTAGCAGGGTGTTATGGTGCTGCTGTCAAGTCCTTCGCTGGAAAGCCAGAGTAATTCCAGTGCAGCTGATGGGTTACTGTCGTGTAAGTGAAGGCAGTGTTCATCTCTTGGACATCACCTTTTGGCCTCTTCTGTTGGCAAATGAACCTGATGTAATATTGCAAAAACACATCCTTTGAGTGAAAGTGATAAGAAAGATAAATGTTTGACTTTAGCCAGGGAATTTAAAACTCAGAGCCCTTTGAAGATTGCCTAGTTCTGCGCTGTGTTAGTGGTCCGTATCTATCTAAGAAAACACTCATTTCATCACAACTGATGACATAAATTCAGACTTGTGAGCAAATGGCTCGGTTGGGTTAAATCACCTCTCTATCTGCTAATGGCATTTTTGCTTTTGCTTGATGATGAAGGTTATCTTGCTGTTTGGAAATTATAACCTACAACTGTTAGACGGCATTATCTGCAGACTTGGGTGAGATAATTTGTATGAAAAATCCAGGGAATCTGAAGCTTATTGGCTTCCATTCGCATGAAGCTGAAACTCTTCAGGACTCCAGCCGCCTTCCCATGTGCCTCGTGCTCCATGGTGGGGAGGGAGCAGCAGCTGGCAGATGATGGATAGCAATGCTGCAGCCCGCTCTAGGGTCAGCAGTGACATCACTGATAGAGAGGGGAGCAGCTTGAGCTGTTTATAAAACTCCAGTTGGGAAGTTTGCCCCGGACTGCATTAGCCTCTGTTCGCTGCCTACCCTGCTTTTCCCCACTCAAATTCCGAGCTCCTTCAAGGGAAACAAACATCTGCAGACGCACAATGTTAATTGTCCTGCTTAGCACTGCTGTTTACATTTTTGGTGCAGGCAAGTCAAAGCATGTCAAGGCCATCCCGGTGGCTAAAACAAGGCAGAAATCCCGTTCCCGCTGAAATAACACGGGGCTGGATTCTGACCTCACGTACCAAAGCATTTGGCGTTAGCCCCGGAGAGTGGAAACCAGAATCTCTAGAAATCTGAGGGTGCAAAAAAGAGTAGCAGAGAGGCTTGTGAGAGGGTGAACGTGCTGGAGCCACCAGGGAAACATTACCAGGTTAATGCAGTTTTCCATTATCTGGAAACAGTTGGGGATTACACTGTGTTTGTAAGCTCAAAGGGGCTGCCTTCCCTGGGTTCTGCTCCCACCCAGTCCAGCCTAATGGCTCCTTATCAGGAACGATGAATCGCTCCTGTGCCTACACTTTGGTCCCTCATTTCCACTTTCCTTGCATCTGCTTAAAGTCCTTTTTAATTTTAACACGTACAGCAGCCCCTGAGCCAAGTGTGGCCCTGGTGTTCACAGCCATCCTGGCAATTACCGCGCTCGCCGGGTCCCTTTAGGATGCAGTTTCAATGGGGTGTGACTTTCACAATATTTTTTCTCTTGTTGTTGCTCGAGCCGCTCCAGGAAGGAACTGTAAAACACGAGTCTCAGCAGGATCCATCATGACTGAGGATAGAACAGAATGTAATGAAACAGGGTGAATACGTGTCTCGCTGAGCAGGATATGTTCTCTTATTTATATGGTTGATAAAGCTTTGGCTGAGGTTCAAAAAGGTGTTCAGCTTTCATCTCTGTCTTCCTTCCTCCACTCCCCTAAATATTAATGCTGCACTCATACCTCCCGTATTTGTGGCTACTTTAATTGTTTACAGACTTTTTTAATAAAGGATCTGACCTTTTGCCTTTGCAGTTACACAAGCCCTTCTCTGTCTTCACGCTGATGCCCCTTCGCTGCAGTTTATCCTCGGCTTCCCTGCGGCCCGGCTGGCTTGGTCTGAGGCAGGACAAGGGAACAGACAGTAAATCCCTGTGGTCAGGACTATTGCGGTGCAGTTTCCTTGCTGAGGAGGAGGAGGAATGGTGCCGCAGAGCGCTCTGCTCCCGCTGTGACCCCGACTGCGCAGTGCTGGTGTCCCCGGTGCCAGGTCGTTTGGCACCCTAGGCTTGTTTGAAATCGTGCTTGTGTGAAATCGTTCCTGCTCTGGTACTCTCCTTTCAGCCTGGGAGAATGTGACAAGGCTCTGTGGGAAGCTGAGGTTGTGCGGGAAGTGTGTGGCAGAGCTGGGAACTGAAGTCACATCTCCCGAGTTCCACCTGGTCCATTAACCACAAACCCATTTTCCCTCACTAATTGAATACAAGAACAGCCTCTTTTACATTATTTACATGCTGGGAGAGCAGAGGCAGCTCTGCGAGAAAGCAGTGTGGCGAAGAAAAGGTAGCAGGAGTGTGAAGTGCCAGGTGACAGGGGAGGAAGGTTTCAGGAGGGTCTGTTTCACCCTGAGCTCCTCTGTAAGCACAGCTCAGCACTTGGGTTCCCAGAGCAGGAGGAAACGACGGGGCACCCAGGATTGCCATGACTGTCGACCCAGATGGATATCCGTGACAGCAGGAGAGGAAGGATGTGCGTCCCCTGTAATGCTGACTGCTTCTTCCTGGCACCAGTCGCCCCCTTTGTGGGATCCCATTGTCTCGAGACACATTTCACAAAAATTGCAGCAGCTGGGAGCAAATCAATCACACTGTTCTGCTTTGCTTGTCTTCCTGTGCTATGTTTCTGTATGAGCCAACATACGGATCATGAAATTCTCCTTTATCACCTTTTTGGCTACGGTTGCTGTGCAAAATTATGATACTCGAATTAGGGTCTGTGTTTATGAAAAGAGACAGGAATGATTGATATTTATGTGAGCTTGAATTAAAGCAGTATTTTTAATTCTACGGCAATTAATCAAATCAGTGACAAATGAGAGCAGGGATGCCCAATTAGGTGCTGCTGCACAAGCAGCTGAAGAAAAGAAAGAAGTTCATCTGATGTAACATGATTTGGATCAGACCCTTAAGAAGGAAGAGCCTTTCTGCTCCAAATAGTTATTCATGTGATTGCTCTCAGAGCAGGAATTTACTACAGTGTCTCTGGGCAGCCTGTCCTCTCAGCCTGAAGAGCCTTGGGTTCCTGTCCTCTCCAGAAAAGGCTGTGTGTGTATACAGTGCAGTTGCAAAAAGCTGTGAATGAGAAAATGTTAGTCAAATACAACACCATTTGTAGTTGGTAGCTGGAAAGGAGCATGTTAGTGATGAAATAGAATGTTTGTTTTCCCTCTGAGTTAAACACATTTAGGGACATCCCCGATGAACTCATGAACTGGCTTCTGCAAGGCACCAGGCACAGAGTGAGTTTTGAGCAGCCTCTGCTCCTGGTCCCACAGGCCAGAAGGGACTCAGATTATTTGCTCGCCTTTAGCCCACCTCCCACCACCCCTGTGTGCAGACACATTCCCGAAGCGGCTCCAGAGACAGGAGGGCAGGGATGCTGATGGATCGGGGGCAGATGTGGAGGCAGAGCTGGACCACCGGCCCTGGGAATCACGGCTGGGGTGTGTTGGCAAAGTGGGAGCGCAGGGGCCCCGTGGTGGGGCTGCCAGGGAGGTCGCTGGCACAGCCACGGGCTTTGGGCAGCGTCCTGTGTCCCGCCTGGCGAGGCTCAGCCTGGCCCTGCCCGCCGAGATTAGTCCTTGAGCACTAACTGTACCCACAAAGTATTCAGGAAAATAAAAGGAAACCATGCTTACATTTGGGTTTTAAAGGCTGGCTTTCTATGGCTGGCTTTTTGCATCTCTCTCTCTTTTTCTTGGTCATGAAAGCAGTCGGTCTGCCTAGAAATTCAGGTCTGAATTCTTCAGCCTGGAAGGCATTTTGTAACGTCTACCAGCCTAAGACCAAGTCAAGCATCATGCACCGGTGATCTTCATTTTCCGGGCTGGTAATTCTGACTTTCCGGAATGAAGAACAAAGGCACCGAATACATAAAAGAAATACAGGGGAAAATATCCATATGGAATGGACACGTTGGTTGAAACATCCCATTTCCTGAAATATTGATTTTGGGGTATCTGTCAAAGCAATCCCTGTATTTCTTATGATTATTATATCACATGGCCTTGGCGTGGTTTGCTGGTATTTCACGAGGACCACCCAGAAGTGGGCCAGGTTTGGTTATTGGATTTACTAAACAGAACAAGAAGCACAGAGCTCCTGCCTGCTGTTCAAAAATAATATCGCAAGGGAAGCAAACCACAGGGAGACCACAGGGAGGTGAAGCCCATTTTCCACTTGCTGAGGGAACTGCCCTTGCTTGCTGCAGAATGCAGTCTCCATATGCTGGGAATGATTCCCAAAAGTACTCCATCCTTGCCGACTTTGCTTCCTTTCAGAAGCTGCATCCACTGGGACGTAGGGCAAGGAAGTGGCTCTGAACAGGATACCCTGGGGTGTTTTCTCTGTGCAGTGAGGTGGAGAGAACAGCCTGTAAGAGAAAACACCAAACGGTGTTGGACTGGAACAGAGAAAGCCTGTTTCTCCCTGTCAGTGCGTCTCAAATTATGGATCCTGGAGCATGTGATGGCTGGAGAGAGCTTTCTGGGGCATAGCACAGGGCAGAAAGGGCTGCTCCTGTGCCAGACACACCTCTGTGCTCACTTTGCTCTCAGTCCCCTGCTCCCTTCTTGCCTTGGCTAATGGGATGAGAAGATGGAGAGAAAGGAGACAATTTGCTCCTCTCTGAGAAGCCAGTGAAATGGCACACAGAAAACAGGGGGGCAAAAGGAGAGGTGACCTGCAGTGACTGGGAATTCAGGATAGCTGTAAAATCCAGGGTTCTCCTGGTGATCTGCAGGAAGAAACATTATCAGGAGGACCTGCAGTGGTGAAGTAAATATGGCAGATTTTTTTCAGAAACAGAGATAACTCCCCATCTCGAGGCCCTGAGGGCATTTGGATCTGGCAGGAGAGCCATTCACTGTACATGGATTCCCAAGCAATAGTGTCCAAGTGGTGGCTCCGCAGGTGGCACGGAGGGGGATGAGCTGCGTTGATGGAACAAGCCCCGAGGGGAGGGACCAGCAGGACCTGGTGTGTGCTGTGGACAAGGGTTCACCCTGTGTGGGTCACTCATTTCCTTAAGGCAGCGGCTGCATTAAACCAGGCAAACACTGACTGAGCTGCAGTGCTGCCACACCTCTGCCGGACCCTGTGGCTCAGGTGTAGGAGCTAAAGCTGCAACCAACAGGCCAGGATAAGTCACATCGTGACTGCTGTGGGTACTGATCTCGGTGATTCTTGCCTAGTCTAAGACATAACATGTTTTTCAATATCAGCATTGTTAGGTGCTGATGCGGGTGGGAAGGAAGAAGGCAGTGGAGATCTTTAGCTCCCTGTCCACTAAGGACTACTCTTTTCAGCTTCTCAGTAGTTAAAGGGTTAATGAGAAAAGCTCTTACCCCTGACCTTTTCCTTCCCCAACGTGCCTGTTGATTTCTTGTCCTCCTAGGCATGATTTTTGTTTGGGAATGAAATGTGCTTACTCACTCATACGCATTTATTACACCGACAGCGGGGTTTGGGTCCATCATCCATCAGCGCCAATGTCACGCTGTGTAAAAGCCCTGCTTCCAGCGTGAGCGCCTGTGCTGTGGAGCAGCCCCCCTTGCCAGCACCCTGCAGCCGGGTGGTTTTAAGCAGAACTCAGTTGTGGACAGATCCACCAGCAAAAGGATCTGGTTGCTCTTGTGGAAGCTCCCATGGGCCACTGGCCTTCTCCCGGGGGACAGCGAGGTGGCCTCCAGCCATGGAGGGGCCGCTGGAGGGGTGGTGATCACAGGTGTTCTCAGCTGGTTTTTTATTGACTTCTCCTGCAAAAGTTCTGCTGAATATCTTTAAAAGGTGCTGGCGCTAATTCCACTGCAGGGCTCTGGATTAAATGGCACAGGAACTCGTCACCACTGTCACTTCTCTTCTTGGCTGGGGCTCAGCTTGGAGGAGCAGCCTTTGGTACACGGGAGTGATGGCCCAGATTCATTTCTCTGCATGTTATTTGCAACTTCTGCCTTTATTCTGCTGTACAGACATCTACTTTAAAAAAAAATAAAAAGATTTGGAGGTTTCATGGCAACAGCCGTGAAAGCCAATGGCAGTCATACAAGCCAAACTTCAAGCAACACTTTGCAAAATACACAGTGATCTATTTTAGTGCACCACATCATTAATTAGGAGAGACAGACCGGGCAGGTTTGGAAAATGTGATCTCTGCTGTTCAATTTTTAAATAGGATTCTGAAATGGCCATTGAGATTCTCTGGAGTTTCTACACAGAAGCAAATGCAGCTAGAAAAATTAGGTCATATATTGATTAATGTCAGAATTGAAATAAATTATTTATATTAGTCACCAGTGGACTCTGTGATGATTCTCCTGGTTATAGAATTATTAACTTAATGTGGTAATAAGAGGAGACGGAGAGAGAGGGATGGATGGCGTAGGAACACTGCAAACCTGAAAAGAGCGTTCTAAATTTATCCCTGCAATATTGCACCTACAGCAATAAGGAATTTCAATTTCCATCCCTCGTTTATACACCCCGTGCATTGTGTGTGACAGCAATCACTTCCTTAGCTCCCGTGGTGAGACATGCACACTTCAGAACGCCAGGGTGTCACCAGGCACTGTCAGCAAGGGCTGTACTTACAGTCCAACAGGTGACAATGTGCTGGGCTCACACGTTTCAAGGACAGGTTGATGTCTACTTACTCTTATAAATAAAAGCTAATCCTACGTTTATTAATTTAGAAGCTTAATTTTCCCCAGTTATGTTTTTTTTTATTAGGCTGTGTTTCTTTCCCTTCTAAAAGCTTTAGCTGAATATTTTTTGACTTGAAATGTTTGGTGGGAGATTTCTAAAGGTAACAAAATGTCAACACTACCTCTATTTCAAGCGAAAATGTAATTAATATAAAAGCCTGAATTGTGCCTGCAAATTTCTAATATCTTTTTTGATACTTAAAAAAAAAAAAAGCATTTTCCCAAAATTGTATTTGATCCAACTCCCATTTTTGGTTTGGAAATGCTTCCAGTGAAAAGATTCTAACCAGCCTGATTTATTTTTAAAGCAGCAATGATCGTTGCAGTAGGGTGTAATTATCTTTAGTTCCAAGATCTTTGATCACAGTGTGTTCACATCTAAATCTGAGCTGGGATCTAGATCTCTCTTCTATGCCTTAGGCTGTAATTTGTGGGGCTTCTTTGACAAAAGAACTTCTTTCATGAGATGCACACAGAGAGGAGCAGCACCGTGCTTACCCTGGCTGTGTGGGAGGACACAGCCTTATAAAAAATGGGTTGTCAGTCCCTTCGGTGGGAAGGGAGAAGGGAGAAGCCCGTTATTTCAGTGCTGGGATTTTGGTGTGTCAGAAGCAGCAGCAGGTGAGCATCACACAGGTGAGGTTAGTGACTGCCTTGTGAGAGCCTGTGTGCCATGGGAGCAGATTTCGTATTTCACAAAAGAATAAAACAGACCCCAAACTGGGAATTTGAGGAGGGGAGTGGTCCAAGGGCAGTGCACGGGGCTTGGTGGGTGGTACTTCATTGCTGCACTGCTGGGGTGGGTGCAAACACGTCTGTGTTTAACCCCACACCTCACTGGGGCTGCAAAACCACTGAGGCTGTGTAAGATCCCACTGGAAACCATGCAGGAATAATTGCAGGAACGCTCCGGTTGTTCAGCCAATTGCTGTGTCTGTAGGAGTGTTCCCTCCTGTTTAGCTCTAACGTGAGCCCCTAAATTAGGCAGCTCTTCTTGCCAGACTCCCACGGAGGGAGGCTGGGGCTCCTCCGCAGGGTGAGTCAGGAGCACGGAGCAGCCCTGGCTGTGGGATCCCTGTGAACAATCTCCATCCATTCTGCACAGCCCTCCAAAGGAAGAAACAAACCTTTCCTCCCGTCAGTTCGACTGGCACAGCCATAAGATGCCCAGTGAAAAGTGATTATTGGAGTGCAATTCGGGCTGGGGGTCCTGCTCCCAAGAAGGATCACGGATTTCTCTGAACTAGCAGGTACCTCTGTACTGCCAGTGTCAGCTACAGACTGCAACGTGAAAACCTTTATTTATGTGCTCCCAAATTTGATTGCAGTGCTTAAATATGAAAACTTTTCCAAGGAAACAATTTAAGCACGGCTAATATGTCTTTTCATCATCACCATTACCGTGACAACAGATGATGAAAGCAACTGCGTTCCTGAGTTGTTAAGTTTCAGGGAAAAAGAAAGCAAGTTTCAGCTGTATGGTGGATTATCATGTCAAATCTGTATAATCAAGATTGCACAGCCTCAAAGCTTACCATCCTCTACCAGGCAAAATGATTTAATTTCTGCTGAAATCTTAAATCATTGTCTGTTTATAGAAAAATGCCAGATGACAGAAGCAGTGAGAGGTAAATGGGAGCATGCTGGATGCTATCAGTTTTGACTGAGAAGGCACAATAAATCCATATCTAGCAAGAAGAGATCTGTACCCCTGGTGAAACGGTATTATCCTGCCTCTTCCAATATGTTTTCACCTGATGGATCAGAGAAGAAAATACCAGTATTAGCACACAACATATTTCCCCTCTGAGTGAAAGTGACTTTATATCAGAAACACATGCTAAAAATGTCTTTTGCATTCCTGCTAATTTCTCAGATCCAGCCCTGGGCATATGCTCCTTATCTAATCTCAATTGCTGCATTAAACCAATGTCTGCTATTCTACTTTATCCTTTGTGTCATTTCAGACATGGTTTCTATTTTCTTTGCACTTCACCAAGGTAACATGTAACTGCTTGGAAAATGTTAACATCTGTGAAGGAAAAAAGGAATCAAAGGAAAGGAATTAATCAAAGCCTTGAGATTTATGGGCTAAATCCTTGGAGTTTGGATCAGGTAGTGGGTTTGTTTCTCTGCTGAGGCTGCAGGAAGCAGCCAAGGCACTGCCTGTGCAGGGTGCTGGAGGATTGTCCTCGCAGGAGCCCTGGGGCTGAGCAGAGCTCTGCTGCCTGTCCCATCCCTGCCTTCCCACGTGGGGGACAGCACGTAGTGTGGAACCAACAGCTGGATGCAGCTGGAGCGTCCTGAAGCAGCCCCAAGGCCAGCCCCAAGCAGGCTGGAAACCCCTCCACTGGAAACCCATATGACTGGAAACCCTTTCAGCCCACTCTTTCCTCAGCCCCGCACAAAGAAGTGGGGAACCCTCTGAGAACTTCAAGAGCTAAAACCAAAATTGCCTTTCAGTGGCATCCCTGGTTCAGTCGTCAAACGTTGGGTATTTCTAGGCAGGATTGGCAGGACGAGCTGCTGTGCCACGCACAGAAATGCAATTGGCAGTGCTGTGTTCCTGCCAGACCCTCCACAGTTACTCTGCCATTGACCATGACTGTTGTTATAGATATGGTTATTGTTGTTATTATTATTTATTTGGGGGGGAGGGGAGGGGCAGAGAGCAGGAAATTGAGATTTGGAATGGAAAAGCCAAAATTCTTGGAAATGTTTCGCTGTTTACAGATGACCTGCATATTTGTGGTTTCACAAGGACCACTGGCACTGTGATGGTTGTGCTGTTATAGTCTGCTAGAAACGTCCATTCACACTGGACACCCATTACTGGGAATGATAGAGGGTGTCTGGAATGGAAATTGTACGTTCCTTTGAAAGTTTCACTTGTCACTACATGTTACTTGCAGCATTAATATTGTGCATTGTAATACAACGCAGAAAATAAAGGGATTTACTACTACAGAGCTGGATGTGTTATGTGATGTAGTGCTGTGATATCAGACAAAGTGACATTTCATGAATAAAACAAAAGATCTTACAGCACTCCTTATAAAGGGAAAAAAGGCTTGAAGATGGGTCACATTCACAGGGCAACTCTCTGAGGACCATTCCAAATGCTAGAAATTTAATGACGGCTCTTAAAAATCTAATTATATAGTGATTGAAATTAATAAAATCCACAGGAGCAAAGATAGGAATTAATGAAATAAGATCAGTGAAGCTATAATGCTGAACAACAGGATTTGTATCAACATCTAAAAATCATAATAAAACACCATCTAAAGGCACACAGAACCTTATTAATGGAACTTCAAAGAAAAATGTTGCCACAAACTAATAAAGATACTCCTCCTCCTTAGAGTAAGATATTCTATCAGTCCAAACGCTTGCCCAGTGCACTGCAGAGAGGGGAGGGAGCAGGGAATAGCTACTCCTGATTTTTCAGGATAGCTGTTTGACCTGCAGTGGGACTGGGCATCCTCAGGGGTGGTGGCCACTCAGCCAGAGGAGAAGCACGTCCAGCAGAGCCTCTCTTTGCCACCGTTTTCCCTCCCATGTGTCCAAGTCAAGCTGTTTGCCCACATGGTATTTGGGAATAGTGGTGTGCAACCCCATTAGGTCAACTCCCCCTTCCTGGTGCAGGAATCCTGCAGCAAAGAAAGGCGAGGCATGCCGGTGGAAACACATCAGAAGGCAGATGCACAAGGGGGCTGAATTAAAATTACAAAAACCAAATAATCCTGGGATCTTCACAGTTCAATAAACTGTTTCTTAGAAAAAGGCTTGTGCTTGCTTTCAGATGTAGGTGAACAGCAGAGCTGGCTTGGAGCCCAGCCTGGGGTTTATTTTTCCATAGATGCAACCACTGTCCTCATTTGCCACTTCCCAGGCAGCACTCGTGCAAGTGCAGAGCATTATCCTCCCCATTATTTTATTACCAGAGAATCCTGGTTCTTCACGGAGGGAATATTCTCTTGTGTGAGCTCAGACCCGAGAGGGTTTTGGCCTCTAAAACTTGCAGTAGTGTTGACATGGAATAATTTTCCCCTTATTAACCTCTGGGCTTTGTGATTCTGCAGTTGCACATGGAAAACATTACACGTGGCAGCCCACCTGTGCGTTCCATTATTTGGATTTTGTTTAGCAAAGTATTTACCCACTTTTCTCTGAAGGCACCCGTTCAGTCACAGGCTTGGAATTTGCACATCCAAACTTGTATGGGCTGTCCTGTGGCACACAAGCCTAAGCACACATGTTTTTGGACAACTGTTAGTTCATGGTTGACGTTTGATTACTATTGTTATTGCTGTTGTTGTTATTATTAACACTAATAATACTACTCGCTGGGAAATTACTTTCATTGTTGGTAAACAATGTCATAAATGTGAACAAATCTCAACGTCATCAGCACTGAACCCCCATCCCATGAAAATGCTATTCAGCTTTTAGCTTTCCCTCTTGAGCCTTTCGTTACTAATTACCTGAGGGCTTTCTGCACTCCAAACATTTGCCATTACCACAGAGATCATGCCCAGGGCAGGCTCTTGCCTTCGTACCCGCCATCCTCCCCCCAAAATCCGGGGCTGTGTTCAAGGACACGCATACCACACCAATCGCATGTGCTCCGTCAGAAGTTGATGCAATGTCGCTTTCAAAGACAACACGCGTTGTGTTTGAGCATCTCCCTTTTATTGTGGGCTCCCGATCCAAGATTACCCAGTTCCCTGCACCGTGGTGCCTCGAGAGCATTTGTTGGGACCTGCAAATGTTTCTCCTGCTGGCCCTACCCACCTGAACGCCCCACGGTGAGGAGTGTTTTCCTTCCTGGCGGTGAGTGCTGGGAATGTGATTAATGGGACCAGTGGCACATGTTTGCGAAACCGGGATTCCTCCAGTCTCCTCTGCTATTAGTGGGGATGGAATGTGTCGAGAGTGACTAAAGCAGCAACAGCAGAGCTGGAGAAGCCCTCGGGCTTTGGCACTAGCAAAGCTCCGTATGGCCTCGAGTTCCACTTTGGAAGCGTACTACACATCCAAACATAATTAATGGGGCATCTACTCAGCCTTGATCGCAAAGTTCATTTTAACCATGTTCAGCGTTTAAAAGAGTCGAGACGATGAACTTGATGTTGCAGAGCGGTGCCAAAAATGTAAGTTTGGAGCATTCCTACTCCTGATTTGTTTTGACAGACGTTTCATTTTCTGAAGCTGCAGTTAGAGCAATAAAAACAAAATTCACCACAGAAAAACAAACACCAGCTCCCCTTCCAGCAAAACTGATATATTTTTCAAATGCTGGAAAATTGTACAGCCAGAGCCCATTGAGTTTCCACAGGAGGTAAAGCTCATTAGCAAAGACATGAAAGACAATGAGCAGATCACTGTGAAAAAGATATTTGTGCAGTTACTTCAGTAAGACTTTATTTAAAGTTTCTGGTTGCTGGCATCCAGACAGGGTGTGTGACCTTGGTTAGGGAATGCTTATTGCTGGAAAACAGACGCTCCAAGAACCCTTACAGGCAGCAGGAGAGTTGCAGGGATGGAGAGCAGTGAAAAGCAGAGAAAACCAACATTTTTCTTGGGGTATTAGGGAAGAGGAAAAGCCTCCCCGGAGTGGGAAAAGGAGGGACTGCATGGGGCATGGCCAGGATTGTGTGCTGCCCATGGGAAGGTCTCTGCTTTGCCCCCGGTCAAAGGGGATTTGTGCTGAGCCGAAGGATGCCGGGTGCTGAGCGCCCCAGGAGCACAGAGGAGCTTTCTGTGAGGGCTTCCTGTGCTTTGGTCGAGAGCAGACATTAACGAGAGGAAGAGAGTTCTCACTACAACCCTGATTACTATTTCCTTTAATTCCGTCAAAATGACTTCTTCCCAACCCTGCCTCCCCAGCCAGATGCTGCCCCGGCCCGGGGAGCGTTCCAAGCCCTTCCTCGGCACTGCCTCTAATGTTCTGCAGGTTTCAGCAGCACCGTGTGTATGAAAGCACAGTTTGAGCGGGGACAAATAGAAAGCACATGTTTATTGAAGCTGCGTTACACAACTCCGTGCCACTTTAATGCCATCCGCTCCTGAAACAACAAACCTGTGGGGACTTGTGCCTCGGTGTGTGTCTTGGAAAAGGAAGGTAGGGCTGAGGTTATGGTGACTCATGAGGGCGAGCTGGTGGAGAGGTCTGGGTCCACACAGGGCCACCATTAGCTCGAGGACATGTGGGGGCTCGATCCTCACCTGATTAAGAGACACACGGATAGTTCGTGCATGTCAGGCAGGACAGCCCCTGGCTTGTCTAAACACACAACGCCCTCACCGTGAAAATTGAGGCAGAAATACAGAATCATGGAATCATTAAGGTTGAAAAATACCTCCAGGATCGTTCGGTCCATCTGTTAACCCACCACCACCGTGTTCACCACAGTCCCAGGTGTCACACCCGCACACCTTTCGAACACCTCCAGGGATGGTGACTCCACCACTTCCCTGGGCAGCCTGTTCCAACGCCTGACCACCCTTTCAGTGGAGGAATTTTCCCTGATATCTAACCTAAGCCTCCCCAGGTGCAGTTTGGGGCCCTTTCCCCTCGTGCTGCCATACAGGGTGCTGGACTGGGCTGGGCTGGCAGCGGGTGCCTGTGTGATTTGTTCTTTAGCACTGGATCAAAGCCACGTGCTGGAGCCCTGGGTGGAGCTGGGTTCAGGTGTGTAAGGGTCACCCTTTTATGGTGAGCTGTCTCCTGCTGGCTGGAGGATCCTGCCGGGATCCGCTTCCAGGACAGAGCGGGCAGTAAAGGTTCTGCTTTCATCCCAGACATCGCCCTGCTCGCTGTGCTCCTTCCCCCAGGCTTTCCCAGCGGCTCCTGAGCAGTCCTTGAATCTTTTCAGCCTCCTAATTTTGTTTTGCTCGGAGCCTGGTCCGGCCTTCACAAGCCAAACTTGTCATGTTTGAGTTTGGAGTCCCCTCGTGCTCAGCAGTCCCCGAGGTGCACTGGTAGCACTTGGCTGGCCCAGTGTTCTCTGGGTGAACTCAGAGTCTGTGTCTTATTTAATCTTGTCACTATCAATTAAGCTTTGCCTGTCCTTCCATTGCTGTTTTGAGTCCTGTTTAGTGCTGATGTTTAATATCCGTGCTCTTCTAAGTGTTTTACTCATTTCAGCCACATATTTCACACATTCTTTCAAAGACAAAAATAACATTTGGTTTTAGGCTCTTGATTTCTTCTCTAACTTTTGTCACTACAGAAATGTTGACGGTTCAGATCAACTTGCATCGTATCAGTATTTTCATATATTTGGAATGGGAAGGGAGGAGGACAGAAAAACAGGCAGTGAAGGCACTGAACACTGCTACATGTAAAACTAACACAAGGAAAGTGAAATAGCATGGGATATTATCACAATTTTTTTTCAAAAATGCTTTCTGAAGTTATCTGTATATTTTAAGTTTCCCACAGTGATACACTTCAAGTTTTTAAAACAACACAAACATTTCCCTTGGCTGACAGCCTAGTGTAAAGAATAAAAATTATCAACACAACTACATGGCTTAAAAAGACAAGGTACTGTCCCTGAGGAGAAGCAGAGAATGTAAAAATGATCTGTACAGGCACAATCCTATTCACGTGTGGCCAGCAAAAACAAACGCCTTGAGTCGGTTGTCTCTTTTCAATGGAGGTGTTTCGTTCTTTGCCTGCCCATCATCTCTCTGGGATGCACAGACACCATCTAGCTGGGCTACTTTAAGTACAAGTCACATTTGTGTCTCATAGGTGCTTTTGCAGCGATGACATGACATTTATTCATTGCTCTTCTTCAAGAATCATTAAAGCCAGAGGGGCTGTGGATCTCTTGGTCCACTGGCAGAAAGCCGTGAGCAGGTTCTCTGAACTGTAAAACCCCCAGAAAGTCATTTTTTTTCTGATGGTTTGGGCCTTGCTGCATTCACACCGGTCATTGAAGTCCAATTTTTCTGTCTTTGTTATTTGTTCTTTATTCTTTTTTCATGAAAAACAGCAATAGAGTTCAAATCTCTGCTGCCCTGAATTCTTTGGCAGCTTTTTAAAGCTGCCCGGAAACCATTGTGAAAACTTCCATAGTCAGATAGTGACTGATATACAGCGTGTGCTGATAGAAGTGTTTGAAAATAAAACGCAGGGTGCTATAAAATGGGTTTACTGGATAGTAAATAACATTTCAAATATGCAAGGAAATCACATTCCAGTCCTGCTTTGCCTCTGTGTTCACGCCAGGCCGAGCACAATACGCCTGGGTTATAATTGAATTTATGGGCACCTCATTTTGCACTTTCCAGGTAAACCTGGAGACAACGAGTCACATCAAAGCATTTAACAGGGCTGAGGGTGGAGGGGACACAGGAAAGCTCCTGGCCTTGGCACCAGGGTACCGGGAGAAGCTGGTGCATGGATGCCCAGTCCATGTGATCCTGCAGTACCTCTGCAGCTGCTGGCTTGGGAAATACGAAGTGATGCGAGAGAGCTTAGTCCTAATGAAAGATGAGTGCGTGGACTTACTGTCAAAGGTCTTGGGAGGCTGTTTGGCTGCCAGAAAGGAAAAAAACCAAACCAATATACGCAATACAAAAGCAATTTCTGACCGAAATGAAGCTGTGAGAGTGACCCTGCTAATGAAAAGGAATTGTTTGCGTGGAGCTGTAGATGACTGAATGACCAGTTGGGGGAAAACATTATTTTCCTGGGAAAGCTTAACATTTGAATAAGTCAAAAAGACCTCTGCTTATCTGTGGCAGATTACTGTGCCCTATTGAAAACACTGCTCTGGATTTTTCAGAAGCTGTTCTTTTTCAGATCAGGCAAAAGGGAAACAAATGTGTAATTGTCTCAAACATAATCTCTAATCTCAGCTTCAGCACAAATGCGTAGTAGTCCTTACCAGAGGGGGAGAAAAATGTGATTGTTTGCCATGAATGTCTTTGAGCACAGACTGTGACATGCTGTTCACATGTTGGGCACTGGACCCCTGTGACTTCTAACCTGTCCACAAAAAAGACTTTAAATGGTTTTTAGCCAGCAATTAAAACATATGGGGTCCTCTTAGGGGCTGGAACATAAGAAAGGAACAAATTCTGTGGGGTTTTTGCGTGAAGATGCAGGGAATGACTGTTCAGTGCTGGACTGGGTATGAGTTCAGCAAGGTAGGGGTGCTCATTTCTCACTATACCCCATGAAAACCCAACTGAAGTTAATGACAATACACCGAGCCTTAAAAATGACGCTCCAATACCTTCCCAGGCCATTAAATGGCTGCTCCAACGCTGGCTGTTTCAGCAGTGCCTAAGGCAGCCTATTTTGATGAATTTTGCCCTCTTAGTGTGAAATCACACGTGGTTTGCAGGAGAAGTTTGTGAGTGCCTCTGAATGCAAACCCAGCCTGTAGATGTGTGGATGAAAGGCTCTGTATAAATGTCAGCCTTTATTATTGTTACAAATTTCCGGCTTCTGTTATTAAGACATTTTATATGGATCTTTGCGTGTCTCCCCGTCTGTGAGTTTGGATTAAATGCCTGCCACAAATCTCCCTGGCATCCCATGGAGGGGATTGCTTTAACTCGGTGCTCTTCTAACCTTTCCTTCTGTTGGGGGAATAAACCTCTTTTAAAAAAATGACCTCATAAAAATGGAGTAAACTCTGAGCTCTTTGTTTTTCTCAGGTCTAACCTCCAGCAAGACTATAAATTAATTTATTCTATAAAACACTGAGAAGTAAATCTTCAGCATAATGTGTGGGGAATTAGCCACTTAACTCCCATTAACATTAATGGCAACTGAATATTTATTTGCCCCACAGCACATAAATCTCGGCCTTGTAACTTCTACAGTTTCTAACTAAAATGTTTCCATTGTTCTAAGGATCATGGTTATCCTGCTGCAGTGTTTACTGGGTTGTCAGCCTACGGAAGAAATATTGGATGTTTCAGTCCTTTCTCTTCAAGTACTCTATAAAATGCATTTGGGCTCCGAAATGTGAACTTTCTGAAACCTCAGTGTGATAAGCTCAGATGATTCAAACCCCCTCTGCTTGGTGCTGGTCCCGTTGTTCCTGCTGGGAGCTGGAATCATTTGACACGAATAAACTGTTGTGACTGATGGACTTTTGGTCTGTGCCTGGGCTGAAGGACGGATGGGGCTGAGGCTCTTGGTGCTCTGCCGCGAGTCTCCACCTCTTCCACAATCTGTGTCTCCTCTTTTCTTCCTTCAAGCCTGTCTTCTCACTGTAAGAGAATTACACGCTCAGCTCTTTCTTGTCTACTTAAAGTCCAGATCAACCAAATCGATCAAGCCCCAAAGAACTTTGGGGAGATCTCTGGTCCTCTCCCCTGGAGGGAGGGGAAGAGGCCATAGCTCAGAAAGACCTCTTGGAAGCTCCACAGATGTTATGTGTATTTACCTGGAAGATGCTTAGACACCCTCAGGATGGATGAGCCAAGGGACCCTCACAAATACAGGAATTTGAAAACTGCCAGTCACTGGCTGAAATCCAGGCTCTGTTTTACTCCATGGCAAAACTTCCCATGACTTCAGCACGCCAGGTTTAACTGGTGCATGAAACTACTTTTCCCTGAAGCACTCCACAGAAAGCTATTGCTCTGCTGTGGGGTTCATTGGACCACTCCGAGGAAGTCAATAAATCCTCCAAATTTCTGGTTAAAAACAAATGACTAACAATGGCAGCAGAAAGGCTCCATCTTACCTCCTATCGATTTATGAAGTATTTTAGAAATAAAGCCTTCCTCTGCACCCCAGTGCATTGAGCAGAAAGCGAGAGGCTTAAACTAAAGCTAGAGAGTTTTGGGCAAGACATCAGAAGAGGCTTCCCAGGGGTGAGGGCTGGGAAGCACAGCTGCAGACTGTGCAGGCTGCTGTCCCAAGCAGGGCTGGATGGATCGTGAGGAAGGACCTAGGTGGTCTAGTAGAAGAGCAAGAGCAGCGTTATTACTTTAGACAATCCCTTCCAGTCCTGTCGCTCTGCTGGAGCAAGAGGAGATCCACTGAGTTTCAAGGCTGTTGGGTCAAGTCCATTTAGTTCCGTAAGACTTTTCAACGAACTAAGAAAACTTTCCCCAGTGCCATCCTTCAAAGGGCAAAGAATCCGAATGGGGGGCAGAAATTGCTGTGGAACGTGGTGTGAAGAGAGAAGAAACCCTGGGCGGTGACCGACCTACGGCTGAACTCCCACCGAGGAGTCCCAATAAACTCTAAAACCGCCGTGAAGGGGAACAGGCTTGGACACCCAACCCCAGGGACGCAGCCCTCACCTTCTGATCAACTATCCACCTTCTGATCGCCCCCGCTGTGCCCCTGTGATCCTGGGCAGTCATACCCATGCCAAGCGGTGAGGAACCCGCCTTCCTTCGCTGCTCTCCGTGTTTTTGAGGAGCCGAGCACACGTGAGCATTGCCCAGCCCAGCAGGGNACTCTCCTCTCCTCTCCTCTCCTCTCCTCTCCTCTCCCGGCGGTCACAGGGAGCCCTCAGCTGAGCTCGGTGTGCGGAAGGCTGCATTTCGCAGGGTTATTACCCAGCCCAGCTCTCTCCCTGCACCTGTCGGCTCCTCCCGAGGCCCAAACGAGAGTCTGTTTCCACAGCTCCAAAGCGGGGACGGGGATTTGTCAGGAAACCATTAAGCAATGCTGCAGCGTTTGCTGTGGATCCATTTTCTTTCCTGAAGCCAAAGTATTTGTTTTCAAGGACTCTGGTGTGACTTAAGCCAATATAAAAGCACAGAGCCCCTCCGGGCAGTGAGTAGAAACACTTCTGGTTCACACGCTCTGAGACACACGCAGGAGAGCCACGTCTGGCTCTGGAGGTTTCGAGACACAGACACTGGCTGCGACACCTCTGACTTATTAAAACATCGAGTCGTTGCTGTTATCAGGTATTTAAAGGACCATAACCATCAACAAAGGGCAATGTGCTAATGGCATGTTCAGCACATGCCTGGAGCCAGCTTTGATTTCAGATTTAGCTCGTGTGAAACATACTTACTTCCCCAATCTTGACTCAGACATTATTTAATATGTGGTTTGATGTTTTAAAGATTTTCATGAACGGCGCCACATTTGAGAAAACTGTGTTAATTGTGGCACGCACTATTAATACAAACCTCATTGTGCCTCACACTTGGTGTATTCCTTCCTGAATGATCCATTAGCGAACTCTGCACTGGGTATCAGTTGCTGAAGGTAAATATCTGAGACAAAAGTTGTTTAACGATGGTCAGAGTTTTGTCTCAAGGCAGCAGGACAGGAAATGGCCAAAGGAAAAAGCTAGAGCGAAAAACTAGATAGGAAATGACACAAACTGAAGTGCTTCCTATGGAAAAGAATGTGGTGTCTTTAATCCTGAAAGGATAACGTTCCCTTTGAGTGTTTTGCCCACATTACCACGCAGTAACCCTGGCCAGAAGGCTCCAGCCAGCACAGCCAGCAGAGTAAACTCTCCCAGTGGCATCGATCATGATCCGCTGACTCCATCCATGTCCTTGGAGAGAAGGAGGCTCCAGCTGGAATGGCTTTTACGAGCTGGTCCCTCGGTGGCTGCTGGTGCTGCAGGAGCAGGGGTTTGGTGTTGGGCAATGCCACGGACTAGGCAGAAGGATTTATGTTCAACTGCTGGAGAAACAAATGCACGAATCAGATAAAACCATATTTATCTCTTTTTTATTCAAAAGTGCTGGAGGGGCTTCCAGCAATAGATAAAATCATTTTTTGCAAAACTGAAATGCAACATTTGTTCCGGAGCTTGTTAGGTCCTGAAATCTGTAGGTGGGGTTGGGAAAATGACATTCTCAGCTCTTTGCCAGCAGCAAAGCCATTGGAGCCTTTATAAATGTTATCCAGTTCAGTGCTGCTGCTTGTGCCATATTCCCAACAGCAAATGCAAGCATCTTCAGGATCCAACAGGCTCCCAAGAATAAGCCCAGCAATTCAACTAAGAATAAATATAATTAACCCATAAAAAGAGAAATGTCTGCGAGATTATCATCCTTGCAGCTAGTTGGAATGTACTGGGGAAATATTTTTGCAGCTAGCTGCAAATAAAATATGTTTGACATGGAGACAATGTTGCCAAAATAACACAAAAATGATTTATTAAATAAAGAATTAATATGGAAAAAAAAGAGAAAATAAAACATGGAAATCACATTTTCACATGTTTAGACAAGTTGCTCCTAAATTTCTTTCCTTCTGTTAGGATCACGAGGTGGTGTCTGGCCCAAGGTTGTGCTTTGTAACCTGTCAGACTGCGATGTGTAAGAGTGGAGAGCAAACATCAGATGAGTGATCCAAGGGATTTACCCATTTTTAATGGCTAATCCTTCATGCTTGTGATGTTTCAGTCATTTACGGCCTTTATCATAATCCATCCCCTCCAATGCTGGGATGCTCCTGAACTTGTTCAGCTTGACTATCAGATACATTGAATATACTGTCCAAATTGTGTTCTTTTGCCTCTGTTACGTGTCTGGCTCAGCGCAGCTTTTCAATCAGGGCAGTAATGAGCATCACACAAAGAATATTGTATCGCCTCCTCCAGTTTCTTAAGCAGCTGGTCTCAGAGAATCAGTAGTAAGGGGTTTACAGCATTTCTGAAAAGTGAAAAAGTTTTAATGAATAGATCATCCAACGTTGCCTGAACAGTGATAAATTAATAATTTCACATAACACCCACAAATAACTTCAAAAGCAAATGAGCCAGTGCCCAGATTGTGAAGGATAGTGCCTCGTGGCAGAGCCTCTAATCCTCTTAAAGATTTCTTTCCCAGACTGTCATGGGATGCTGTCTGGACACACTCACTGACGTGCCCAACAGATCAGTTCAGCAAGAGCAAATGAATTCTCTTGACTTCCAGCAAAGTGTATGGTGGCACCGAGCCCCTCGTAGGGGCTATCACACCTCTCATGGGTCTGGGCTCATTAGCAAGACCTGTAATTAGCGCTCTATTGCCGCTCCTGATGCGTTTGTTACACTGTCACCTCAAAGACTTCCAGAGTTTATTTGTCAGATGAATTTCCCAGTGTCCGATACACTGAATTCTTTGCTTGTTAAGAGGGCGGGGATGTGGGAAAGCGAACACATTGGGCCAGGCTCGATTGCACAGAACTGCCAAAGGAAAAACAAACTATTGCTGCGTTTGGTGGGCAACTGAATGGGAATCTGAGAGGGAATTCATTAAAAATCATGTCACATCTACCCAATGCAGAGCCACAACTGGCAGTTGGCTTTGCTGGATCTAAAAAGCTGAGCCCAAACTTTGCTGGAAAACTCCCTAAGGCCATTTCATTTACAAAAAGACCAAGCTTTTGAGAACATATAATTATCCTTCATCCCTGCCATCTTACCCTGCATTAAATTTAATTGCTCACAAAACTTGGCAACATTCTCAAATCCATTTAGAGAAATTAAGTGGTTCTGTCATTTTTTAGTGCTCTTGATATGAAAGTGTTTCAACTTTCACTCTGTGACAAGAACCTCTGCCTTCTCCCCTTCCCCCAAAGCATACATTCTTCCTGAGAGAACTGAGCTCAGAGGGAACAGATGGGCTAAAAATAGTTGATTTTGGCCAAGACTATCAAAAGTCATCAGTGATTTTCAGTGCCTCTATTTTTAGAGGTGAGCGCTGGCCACTTACTGGAAGTCACATGCCTTTAAGTTTTTGTGGCTGGGCACCCCATATCTTGTTCTGTTCTTTCCAAAGCAATAGATGATGAGCAGCAGGCACTGGAGGGCTGTGGTGGGATCATCCACATCACCACGGTCAGTTATCCCAGCTCACGAGAAGCTCCCCAAAGTTGCTGTGCACAGGATTGACCCACTGAGTCACTGACCCGGTGGGGTTGGTCCATATTTAGAGCACATGATGCCATTTGAATCTTCAGCCTTAACTGGCAGTTCCTCATAATGTTAGAACATGGAAAGGAGACTCCTAAGGTAGGAACCCAAGGGTGTCCCCGTGGTACATGCCATCCATGCCCAGTCTCTGTTGCTGGTGCCTGTGCTAGTTCATTAATGCTGTCTCGTAATCTTACATGGAAAACTGTTCTGATATTTACCTGCCCAGTACATAAAGACTTCTTTTTTTTACAGGTCATGAAAAGGACAGTCGTTTCCAAGATAAAAGATGAACATTTGCTACTCCTTTCCATAAATGTGGCATGTCAGCGCGATTAGAGATGGGGTGGAAATTTTGAGTTCACTAAGTGAATATCTGTTAACGTTGGCTTTTTATCTACAGGCCACTTTTCAACTGTGAAATGCTGTTAATCCATCATGAAGTCTTGTCACGTGCTTGGTAATTATATGTCTTGTTGTTCTTCAAATGAAAACAAATGAATTTGGGGTTTGGGATGGACGGCGTGTAGGGGAAATTCCTGATGATCAAGTAAGAATATACCACTGACACACGTGACAATTAAAGCCCCAAACAGGTGTGAAAGAGCAGTATTTTCAAAGGTACTGAGCACCTACAGCTCCTGCTGTCTCCAGTGTCATGTCCTGAACTCCTCTGGACCCAGCACAGCACTCCATGAAATAAATGTCTTGTTTTATGTCCAGTGTGAAAGAGAATTATCTGTGAAGCAGAGGTCAATGAAGTCAGATTTTCTGCTGTGTTTACTGGCGATAAACATCTTGAGAGAGAATGTGAGCATCTCCAAACACAGGCTTATAATGTTAATATAGTCCCTTATCGCCTTATAAACGATCTGTATCCTGACACGGGAAGTGAGCTGCAGCCCCAGATGAATTACCAATGAGTGACTCCCTAATATAAATAAAGGCAGGAGGATGGGCCCTGTCGAGCAGTCTGAGCACAAAAGCTGGAAATAGGAGCCAGGGACTTATCTCAGCTTTGGAAAGTGAGCTGCTTTGGAGTCTGCTCCAAAGCTCTGTTAATTAAGTGGGAGTCATTCCAACAGCATCAGAGGACTTTATCACTCTTTATTAGGGCTACCATATGTCCACTTTTATTTCATATGCTTGCCTTCTTTTTCTGCCCCCAAGTTCTTCTCTGCTGGGTTTTTGATAGGTGCAGCCCACCCCCAGGTTTCCCCAAACCCCAAATGCACACGTGTGTGTAGGAGTGGCTTTGGTTGGCCGCAGTGGGCAGATGCTGGATGTCAGAGAATCGTGTGGTGTGATCAGACGGATCCCTTGGAACAACAGAACGAAGGTCTGAAGCCTAAAATTTGAGTGAAAGGTTGTTGGAATGAAAGAGCTTAATGAAATTGTATTTGGAGGTGAAGGTCTTTCCTGCCATAGCAGTGCAGGGGACTGAGGCAGTGATGGTTCATGTCCAGACCCTCCTGGTCCTCAGGTTGTCTGGCTGGGGTGTAGTGTGTCCCCTGCAGACCCCCGTGCAGTGAGAGGTGGCCAGGTGAGCTCTTGGTGGCTTCACCCTGGTTCTGGACTCACCCCGTGTGGCTCAGAACAGCTTCGCTCACTCTGCCACCGGTTGTGTCCCTCCTCTGCCACACTTTAGGGCAAGACACCCTGTGACTTCATCCCTCCCCAGGGACTGCCACAGTGTCATGGTTGAAGCTGACCTCCAAATGCACACATGTCTGGGGCTGGGGCTATTCTTTCCTCTGACAAATTTTTCAGACCTCACACCTCTCCAGCTAAACAAATGTAATCCAAGCATCAGATCATAAAATTTTGGAAAAAAATGATTTGAACTGCTGGCGTGGCTTCTAGTAGTACACTGGGGGCAGCTCTGCTTTCACGTGTCCCTTGAGGCAAGTAAAGCATTTCACTCCTGGTAACTGAGCTATAAATGTAGGTCTCAAGCAGTCCATGCTCTGTGTTACAATGTGAGAAACCTGAGGGCTTTTGCTTTTTGTGCGGGAGATTATCAAAGCACCTTTAAAGGGAGCCAGATTTCCTGCCTCACCTTTCCTCTCCCACTGCTCCCACAGCCACTCCTCGAGAAACGAAAAGGTGTCAGACTTCCTTCCACACGTGCGGAGGAGCCACGCTGCCCGGGCCAGGGGGGAGGAAGGACTTTGGCCCCCCGAGGGCTCTTTGCTGGCAGTTCACAGGCAGGTAGGAACCCTGCTGCCGTGGCCCTGCACTCGTGGTACCCAGGGGTGAAGCCACGCTGATGACCACGGGCACACGGGGCTGCTCCCGTGCCTGCACTCCGTCACTGCCAAACCCAAGTGGCTGCAGCAAACGAGTCCCTTCGTGTTTTAGGGGAAAGAATGTGACTCTGCAACGCTCTGCTCTGCTTTTCCCTCCAGTTGCCTGTGGTCCACACCTGAAGGAGCTGAGGGGAGCCGGGATAACCACCCAGGGCTGGTCCTCACGCCTCACCCGGCTCTCGCAATTAACCGAACTGTTATTAATTAACTATGAGAAGCAGTTTATTCCATGCAAACTTTTGGCTCGTCCTTGCAGATGACCTTGGGAGTTTCAGGTGTGCCAGGGCTGGTGGAGAGGGAGCGCTGGTGTGAGGCCACTGGAGGAGCGGGTGGTGTGAATGTGGGACACCAAAGGGTCATCAGGCCAGCCCAGTGCCAGGGATAACTGAGACAGCAGCAGTCACCTGTTGGGAAATGTGCAGCCGTCAACATTGGCTTTGTTTTGCAAAGGAATGAAAGTGAACGCTTCTCTTGTCGTTGTTTGTTTGTTTGTTTTCCCCAGAAAAAAAACAATTGAATTGTTTTTTATTCTGGCTGCCTGAGGCACCAGGTTACAGCATCCCTCTCTCACGGTGCAGAACCCAGGGATTTCTTTGCTCCCCCACCCCCTGATTAGGGTACCAGATGAAAGATTTTGCACTATTTTCAAAAACAAGGGCTTGAAAATAACTTTCCACAGTGCAGGTGAGGGGCCTGGACACCAGATACTCTCCTGCATGATCAGGGCAGGAGAGAGAGAAAGGGCACACTCCTGCTCTGCCTCCTCGCTCAGCAGTTTCACACCTTGTCTTGAGTCAAATTTAGCAAAACAAATACATTTTCTACAGAAAGCTTCAGTTCTAATTAACTGCCATTTTCCAACAACACAAACCCCCAATTCACTGAAAACTTGCTGGTGACTTGGACATAACTGCCACTGGTTTGATGGTGCTCGTGACATAAGGCAGGATCAAATTGAGCAGTGGAAGGATAAATAATCAATTTTCACATGCTGCAGGAGCAAAACTGAAAGCTTTTGATGTGAAAAGGCACCTGAACAATTAGAGGCTGACATTCACAGCACTGGAAAATTCAGCTCTGCAAGCGGGCACTGAGCTTGAAGGGACAAAGAGGGGTCACAGGCATTTTTCTCGTGGGAAGACAGTGGCTGCACCTGCCAGCCAGCTCATCCTAAGGACTCTGCTGAGGAGGGAGGATGGAGCTCCGGGACGTGCCAGTGAGGTGGCTTTCTGCACGCTGCAATTATGCAAGGAGGAAGACAGCAGTTTCGTGAATAAAGCTGGCAGCTGCCCAGCACAGCCCCGAGAAACAACCGTGCCTTGGAGAGCCCTTCCTGTTCCGCTCTGGGCTGGGCCAGGCTCTTTAGAGGAGCTCAGTGCTCATGTAAGCATCTTCATTTCAAGATGCCCATTGCTGATAAAACCTCTCCTGGTCCCTGTGCAGTCCCCAGCCTGTGCTGGTATGAAATGCCCACGGTGCTGGCGTGGGAGGTTTGCCTGTTGTAGATGCCTCCTAATCTGTAACGAGTGAAGGTTGGTTTCAGCGCAGAAGTTTTAGGTTTAAAATTACTTCTAGGATTGAACAGTAACCATTATAGCCCTGGACAAGTTTATTATCCTACATGGTTGCTGAACAAGCTTAATTCTCGACCACAAAGGCTTCCTCTGGTACAGAATCCTGGCTTTTAATCTGGTTTCACATGGGAAAAAGCCATCCTTGGATCAGTTCTTACCACACTGCCCTTTACTGTGGCTGGATGCACGGCGCCTTTGTTTTCCTGCTGTGAGACACCACGCATGGAGCTCCTCAGCTCTGAGGATCGTGTGGGCTTAAAAGCTGGTTCTGAGCCTGCCTGTGTGGCTGTATCTCAGTCCTTACAAGCCTTCCCAAGCCATCCTTGGGGTTACAAACTAAGCCCATACACTTCGAGCTCCCCTCCGTCATGTATTTCAGCAAGTTATCCTGCAGAGTGATGAGGCCATTTCCCACATCCCACACATCCCCTGACACCAGGCAAGTGAAGGAAAACAGCACAAAGGAGAAGCAATCCCCCACGTGCTGAGGCTGGAGGGAGACAAACAGCCCTGCAGTAATTACTGAGCATTGGCAGCCTCCTGGAAAGAGCAAAGCCTCCTCCACTGGGTGTACGAATAAATCAAATGCATGGGCATTGACACCATGTGGTGCTTTAAAGGAGGTCTTTTTTCATAGAGTGAGAGACTATATTACTGAAGCTTTACAAACAGAAAAGACACAAATTTAGTCTTCTGTGGCACGAGTTTGGCTCATACCGAGCAAAAGCCAACATCCCTTTGCTGATTGGTCCTAGTGGTTTTATCTCTTTAAAACTAACAGGTGAAAAGATTCAAGAAGAGCAGAGGAATAGTCAGGAGGAGAAGATGAAATGAGAAGGAATGAGAAAGAATGCGGAAAGTTAGAGTTTGTTGGCAACAAGAGTTGCATAAAGGTTAAAGAAGAACTGCAGACAATGAAATGTGCATTCTTGAAAACCCTTTTATGCAATTATGGCAGGAGGGCTAATGTGCAGAAGAACATTGTGCAAAGAAAATAAATACTGTAGAGAGAAACAAAAGGTGAATCCAGGTTAAGGCAATGTAAATACCTTTCTGATACACACCCCCCCTCCATGTCCTTCATTCCCTCTGAAGAGAAGTATTATATTTTAAAGTCAATAGATGTGTTTATCCAAGTCACTCCTAGCTCACTTCACAAGGAAGGCTTTGGGGTTTTTAATTTTTGGTTCCAGACAAAGCAATTTTTCTTTGCCTTTTCTTCCCCCCCTTCCTTTTAGATAAAGGCAATACATTTCTCATAGTAACAAAACGAGATTGAAAGATTTCATTTGGCAAGTGCCTTCCATGATCCATTTGCTGCGTATGTGAGGAGGAAAAAAAGGGGCAGAAGATGGTTCTGGCTGAGGCTGCAGCCCCTGCAGTTACCAGATGTGAGCCCAGAAAAGCACAAGGACTCCTTGGCCTGTCTAACTCCACCCTCACCCCTGTGATCTCGCTGACTCTGAAGGCACCTGCAAGGACATTGACCCTTGACGCATCCTTGGGGCCACCTCCTGCAATCCTCGTTGCTTCCTGCTGAATTCCATCATCCCAGGCAGCAGCTGCTCAAAACTGCTCGGCTGAGCTGGTCCTCTTAAAAGCAGCACCTCTCCTACCACAAGGCCGTGATGTCCTTTATAAAGTTATAAAGCAAATGGCATTACAGCGATGGCAGAATTCCTGATGTGGCCAGATGAGGGGAGCAGTTATCTCCTTTGCTTTGCAACCCCAGCCCGGTCTGACTGCTCTGCAGCTGCTGCCGCTGCCAGCAGCTCTGTTTCCTCTTTAGTTTCCTCGGGAACGTTCCCATCCAAAGTATATTTTGCATTTTTATTGGCCGTCCCCAGACGTGTGGCCTTCCTTTCCCCGCCATTGAATCCATCTGGGGATCTCAGCAGAGCGTGCAGGCTGCAGCGGCTTCCCATGCCACCCCTTCCACACATCGCTGGCGTTTCCCAGGTCACAGCCCATCCCCAGCCCCTGTTTCACGAGCATCCTCTCCCCTGCCCCTGCCCCAGGCTCTGTGCTGCTCTCCCCGCGGCTGTCCCACGTTGTCCCTTGGACGTCCCTTTTGCCACAGCACTGCCACGAATCTCTCTGTGCTTTCCTTTCGAAAAATACCCCCTGCTCCTGCCTTCTGCCCAATAACCCACAGTACGTGTGGCTCCACTGGGGACGGTGCACCTTCAGTCGCTGGGAGATGGCTCCGGCTCCAACCAAAATCCGTTTTGAGTTTGTTAAAGGGTGGGGATGGTGCTCTCCATCAGCTTCTCCACTCGGAACCTGTACAAGGAGCTTCCCTGCTGCGGGAGAGGGTCACAGAGGGCTGGAGGTGATGCCCAAGAGCCTGAGGTTTTTCCATGGCAGGAATGAATTCTCCCAGGCTTTTTCATTTAGCCCTAGAGCAGCTCTGATGGTCTCTTTTGGCCAGGATTTTGGTTGAACAGTCAAAGGAAGCGAGGAGTGCCGGAGAGATGGCAGGGGTGTGGGAAGAGCTCAGCCTTGCCGTGTGCCTGATGTACCTGAGGCATGACAGAGTCTGGAAACACACGGCCCTGGCCCTGCGTTAACATCTGCCGTGGGCTGCTCCTCCAGCCTGGCACGTGCAGCTCCAGCTGACGTTCACAGGAGCTCAGCGTGTGTCTGCACGGGAGAACTGCAGCGTCTGGAGCAGCACCTCAGCTCCCACCATTCCAAGCTCAATTCTTCCTCGTGCACCAGAAAGCAAAAATAAAAAAAACCCAAAACCCTCCTGCTTGTTTTGGTTTGGTACTTTTCGCAGGCCCTGGTGCAGCAGGCAGCCTCAGAGCTGCCCCCAGAAAGGGTTTCTGCTCTGTTTGGGTTGTGAACCGGTTGTCAGAGAAAATTATGCTGTAATCCTGGGAGATCCAATAAAGCTGTCCCGCAGGTTAGGGCCTTGCCAGTTGGAGACAATCCTTAATGCAGATTTCACTCTGCGTGTGTCACATTTGCTAATTTTCCATGAATGATTCCTGATTTTCAATCGACCTTGGTCTTTGGGCTCATAAAACTTTGCTCTGCATTGAAGTTTTTTGGCAATGCGGAGTTTTGCCTGAAATAAAGCAGGAAAGAGACGTCCTGAAATACAAATTCAGTGAAGTTTTGCACAGAGAGTGGCACTGCTGTCAAATGGTACATTTTGTGCTGCTTCTACTGAATAAGGAGAAGTTCCTGTTGAGAAGGTGATAGGTTTCAAGAAACACTGATTCAGCTTGTACTTCCGAGTTTAGACTGAGTTTGTAAATGCTTTGGGGCTCAACTTTTCCCCTGTAAATACAGACTTTATTTTTCCTGTTGTGTCTATTTGGCCTGTGATTTCCAAAGGGACCCAGAGGAATTGCTGTGCGAGTCCCATGGAACAATCTGTCTCTTCCAGCTCCATTAAATGCCTCCCTGCAGCCCTTTCCTGGGAGAGCAGATCACTCACCCCCTTTCCCTACACACCAGCCCAGCCCTATTTACACGAGCCGACAGACTACCTGATGGAGCCATTATTCTCTTCTCACATATAGTCTAAACTATTTCCTCTTGCCGGGCACAGAGCAGTTTTAAATCAAGAAGTCTTAGTTCATGGAGGTTAGGAATAGTCTTATAAAATGCCTTATTTCTTCCTTGCTTCTATGTAAATCTATTTTATTGGACAATTGGAAAACATAACACTTGGCTTGTGTGGATAACCCCCTACGTGCTTCCAAATACAATATACAGCATTTTTATTTTTTTTTTTAGGAAAAAGCTTTTCATGAAAGCCTGTCGTTCCCTGCATCCAGGCTGAGCTTTGGGGGAGCAACCTGCCCTCCTGCCTGAAAGAGCACCCAAAAAACAACCCTTGGCTGGGAACTCTGCACGAAAGGGCTGAAATTTCAGGTCGCATCGAGGTGGTTTTATGGGATTTTAAGCCTGAGAATACAGGTTAGAGCAGTGCTGAGATCAATGGAAAAACCTCCAAGGGGTTTTAACAACTCCCTCTCACCTGCCCTGCCCTGTGAGAGGACCAGAATTAACCCTTTGCCTCTGGCTGCCCGGCCCTGCCAGCCCTCCCAGCTGTGCTCTGGCATGAAGAGTTTGTTCTGGCCAGGAATTCGGGTTCCAGAGATGAAAGGGATGCTGTGTGGTGGGCAGCGAGCCTGGGCAGGCCAGCAGATAAAGGCAGCATTGGAGGCAGAACGGGCACAGCGTGGACAGGGAATGGGGGAATGGGCCAGCCGGGGACACGGGGGGAGGTTACGCATCCAGAATACACAGGAATTAGTGGGAAATGCACCAAGCTCCATGCTCTGAGCGAGATGTGCTGCCCTGCTCCAAGCCCCCTGTCCCTCGTGTCTCAGTGTCTGGCTCTGGGGGGATACAGTGCAACCCTTATGCTCTGCAAAACTCCTCGTCAGCTGCCCAGCCCTGTACAAACACGGCAGGAAAACGCTGCTTGAATATTTAAAGCCATCAACAGGCTCCTTGAAACCACTGGCTAATGCCTCTGGTTGACGTTTAATGCTCTGCATTGAGAAGGAGATGGTTACCTGAAACACCAGCTCGCTCTTGCAGTCAGGCAATATCTTGCACTTATTGTCACTGTCAAAAAATAGTTGCACTTAAACTTTGCTCCTGCAGCACAGGGCACAAAAAAAAGGAAAGGATTTACTGCTGAATGTTAAGTCATACTTCATTTTGCTCTTTAAGGAGCTAATACAGTAATGGAATAGAGCACAGACCCAAATAAAAGTTCATACGTTACTGCCAGCTCCAAGCAATTTAATTTTGTGACTCAGGCAGCGTAATTGTGAAATTGGCTTAGAAGTCATCACGTTGTTTTATTTTTATCTGTGTGCATGTTTAAATGCATGCTTGAGGTTCATTACATTTGCCTTAAGACCCAAAGCTTCATCTCAGTTACATCCTGAAGATTTTCAGTGCAATTGCACGGGCTGTTTTTCACGGCCGAGAGCAGAGATCCTCTCACGATTGTCTGCAAGGTTTGGACTGCAAGTAAAATGCTAAATGCACCAAAACACAATAAAACAAAGAGGACGTGGGAAGCCTCAGCAGAGACATGCCGTGGCTCTGTCCCATCTGGCCACCCACCCGCCCCGCTCGCCCATAGCGCGCGGGGGACACGGGGAGAGAGGGGGTGCGAAATAGCCGAAATGCACTTCCCGAAAGGGCACCGAGCACGGGTTGGACTCAGGGGCAAGAAACGCGACACTCTAAGACATTACTCGCGAGGAGCAGGGTGGCAGCTCTGCTCGGCGTTGGGGTGCTTTCCACAGGGCAGCGTGAGGCTGGGAGCGGGTGCCGAGTGTTCTCAGACGTAAATCCGCTCGCAGGCTGCAGCCCTGGGGTGCAGAAACAAGCTGTGTTTCCAAACGCAGCGTGAGCCGTGGGGGCTGGCGTGCCCATTATCAGAGCCTCGCACATGAGTTATGAGACATCATAAAATACTTCCATATTGCAGCAACGAGAGCTGGAACTGCTCTGTGGTAGGCTTGTTTGATCTGATAGCTCGGCCCGCTCCCCTCACCGGGCTCTGGCAGGAGGGGGAAATGTTTCCCAAGAGCTGCACTTCTGAATGCCAAGATGTTTTCCCATGGATTTTTAGAAAGAAAAAAAAAATTCTTATTGAATGACTGATGAGGAATCGACTACTAAGACAATGCAGGTGACATTTGCAGGGATTTAGGGACATTCCAACCTGCCCATGAATCAGCTGAACCAGTCACCTGGATCAGGCTGACACAGAGTTGTGATATGAGTGTAAAAATTAGCTCACATCTGTTTATTAAATAGTTAATGAATATATTTTATTCTGAAAATCAGCATTCCTAAGGATTCTTCAGTCTAGTGGTACGTAACTCCATGCAGTCATTTAATTTCCTTCCAAATCACCAGTCCCCAGCCGACTTTGAGACTGATCCTGCACATTCTTAATGCCACAAATTTCCTTTTCCTGTGATAGCCTTTTTCATCTTAATTTATTCTATTGAATTGAATATATAAGTGATTATTCTTAGTCTTATTTGCATAGCGAGATGACCTTTTACAGCCAGCTGAGTTTCTGTATGTTGGTGCTGGAGTCTGGGTGTATCAAGTGCCAGGTTTCATTCCTCCCAGTGATACTGATTTCCTGAGTGGTCTTGGAGGAATCACCTGATTTCGCTGTGCTTCGCTGCTGCCACAGTCATTCTGCAAATGCAGGAGACAGAGATACCCCTGAATTCCGTGAAATCCTCCTGTGGCAGTGCCAGGCTGGGTCATTCCTCCTGGCAGAGGAAGACGCTTCTTTTTTCAAAGTGACAAGCGGGGACAGAAAGCCCAGCGGTGCCACCGGTGGGGCTGGAATGCCCTGACGGGCACGGGATGCGCTGGATCACATCTGTGCCAGCGCCCCAGGGGCACCTGGGACACCAGCCAGCACCGGCCAGGCTTTGGCTTGTGGATTTGGCTTGGATGTGACCCCCTGGGAGCGTGTAGCCACGGGGGCTCCAGGCCCTTCCAAACTGTGGGTCCAGCCCTGCGGCTCCTGGCACTGCAGGAACAGCTTCAATGGCACAAACCCACGGGAAGAGCCAGACCTTGGAGAGCATTGCCAAGAGCCTAATTTGTCTTCCTGTCACGGGCACGAGGTGCAATTACCTTTCCCCCTCTTGTTCTATTTCTTGAAGAAGGTGATGAGAATGAGTGCGAGCAGTTAAACGTTCAGAACTGTTTCAGCTTGGCAGAGCACCCTTCTCTGCTTGTCTTCACGCCACTTTACTCTGGGGACACGGGGGCACACTGAACTCATGTCTGTGGTGCTTTTGCATCGAGCTGATTCCAGGCAGCCTAATCACAAAGCTGGGCAAGGGAAAAACTGCATTTTCAAACCGATGACACATTTATACCAGAATTGTAACTTTATAATATTAATGTATCATTTAACTTACATGTATACTTTGGAATGTTTATAACTACTGTAAATCATAGGCAGGAGCAGCCAAGAGAGTGCCACACAGCATTCCTAGTGCGACTCGTAAAATAAATACGACAATCGCAGGAGAACAACATTCCCCGTTTCAAGAGGGGAAACGGAGCAGATGGAAACGTGCTTGGTCAGATCCTCGTGGAGCCCGGGAACACGCAGAGGCAGCGTTGTGGCCTTTTGTCCTTTTCCATGGTGGTGCTTGGCAGGGATTTCAAAGGATAAAATGCCACCGAGTGTTGTGTCGCTGGGAAAGGGCACCGGGCATTTTCAGCTGGCATCATTGTTCCCGTCAGTGTGACAGCCCAGGCTTTGGGAGGTGATCTTCCCTCTCCCTGTGTGGGGACTGCTGAGAGCCATCCCTGCCCAACACGAGACTCTCTGAACTCCATCCACCTTGTCTTGCAGGGCACCTTGAGAAGAATAAAACCTGCTGTTCCCTGACCCATAAAATTCTGTGGCTGATTTGTGACCTATTAACCTTCAGCTTTTCTTTCAAGATTTAACAGTACTTTTATGACTTGACCGGTGGACTGTAAAATACACATTTAAATGCATTCAACTCAGATAAGAATCTCATCATTAAAGCAGCATAACGTCTTTGTTTGAAGTCACTCTCAAATTCGTCTGGATTCATCAGCACACTCGCCAATACCTGCATTTTCTCCCTGAAGTTGGCAATGCAACACGACACAAAGGCCTTCAGTTCTTAAAAGACAGTAAAAAACACAGCAAATCTCATTGAAAATTCCCCTCAGCTTTAGGGACAACTCTGCAGGAAACTCAAATGCCCGTTTGAATTCAGGACATCTTCAGATATTAAAAATGGATCAGTTTCTGCAGTCCAGGTGAAAGGAGGGCTGTTTTTCTGGCTTTATTATGCTAAGAGCACAGCGGAGCAGCAAGCACAGTGTGGTAACATTGCACAGGCAGCAAAATACCAAAATAACACCAAGGACAGGAGGCTGTTTTAATGTACTTTCTGGTAAGTTATTTAACATGCTTTTGTTGGCAGGGCAGATGGTTTGGGGCTTTGGATCAGGCCTGGATTACTTAGAGCAGGCAGTAGGCAGTGCCTCTCACGTAATGGTTGTTCCCAAATACAGCTGAAAGCCAGTGTAATGGGACACTCAGTCCTGTTTCTCTTCTCTAACACTGACACCACGAGTACCCCGGCATGTCCTCAGGCTTGGGAGGAATAAAACCTCACCATTTCATTGCATCTGCAGATGCTGAGCCGGCATCCTCATCTTACCAAGGGGTCCCCACTGCCCCTTCCCGGCAGGAAGGACGGGACCCAGGGCTCCCTCCTGGCCTGCAGAAGCCAAGGGAGATATGTGGAAAGCAAAGCTGATGTCAGAAATGGGTTGGCAGAGCCCAGGGCAGGCAGGATTTTGGCACCCCCGTGTGCCAAGGGCAGGTGGAGAAGAAGTGCCGTGTATGGCAGAAGCAGCCCCGCCTCTGTCTGATGCTGCTGCTCGGTATCTTCACCCTGGAAACCTTCTGACAGGTTAACGACCCAAAAAATGCGTTTCCTTTTCCCCCCAGTTGGATCATTTCTTGTTATGGTCAAGAATGACAAGTTTTATTTTAGCATATTGCCTGATTTATGGTGGGTTCTGTCCACCGTCCACAGAAATGCCCATTTTTCGAGTCAAACATAACCGTGCCCGTGTTCCTACGCTTTCTCCACTCAATCCTTGGCCTCTGCATTTGAGAAACGTGACCCTGGGAGGTGTTTATAGAAGGCTAAATATAGGTTTATCTGTTCCAGTCTTTCCATGAAAGATCTTTTTCCTTCACCACATGGAGATTAAACACACGGGGCAATATTAGTTAACACTGAAGTTACGGCATGCTGCGCAAAACGCCAGGAAATTCCGTTTTGAAGTTGACGTTCCAGCCCGAACTTCTGTTGACTCTGTATTTCTTTCCTCCCCGAGGCATGAACTGAGGACGGGGTGTTGCTTGAAGCTGAGTGACACTGCTGCAGGCAGGGCTTTGGAGAGACACCTCACATTAAGCATTTTAGGAGCGCTCTGAGAGTTCCTTAGGTGGGAAGCGAGAGCAAAAACCCCACTGTTCTCAGCAGCCCAGAGCCTATTGAAAGCAATATCTGGAAGTCCAGTGTATTAACTCTGAGTTAAATAAAAGAAAATGAAACAAACTTGAGGGAATTTGTGTCAGAGCAGCTGTTTGTGTGCATCTTCTGCTGGTCTTAACTCTCACACGTTGGGCTTTCCTGTTCGAGTTTACAATAACATCATTGCATCACGGTCCCAGTGTTTAATATTCCCTCTTTCGAGATATGAAGTTGCAGCTGACTCCCTGTATCCTTCTGGGATAAACGCAGAAAAAGCTTTCCTTAGCAGCTGCTATATATTATTATTATTACCTATTACATCATATCTTATTACAGCTCTATTACAAGTTTCCCTGAAAATCTAATCACATTCTGAAGTTGTTTACAGTGAAACTAGAAATGGGCTCGAGACAGAAAGTTCACATCCCAGCATGGGCCTGAACTTTCCTGCAGTTCAGATTCATTCAGACACAGCTTTTAACTCTCTTGCTCCTGAAAGGGCTTGGATGAGCATCGTGGACGTACATGGAGGCACCTGAGAGGTGCTTGGAGTGGGGGCAGCAGGGACAGGGCTTTGCTTTCTGGAGATAAGCAGTGAAATTGTGCTCCCAAGTAGCAAAACTTCCACAGTTTTCAGCAGAACAAGGATTTCACTCAAGCTGAAGAGACGGATGACAGACAGGCAGACAGACGCTAATTAATGAACTCCTTTGAGCTAAGCTAGGCTTATTTCTCTGCCAGTGAGCACTGACAGAAGTGTGTCATCATGCCCATTCCGAGCTGCTTATGGCATGTGCCTGGGAGCCCAAGATAGGGAAGGACAGAGGATTTGGAGTGGTTTGAGGCTCCCAGAACGCAGAGAAAAGCTGTTCTGTGCTCAGGTCTCCCTTATGAACAGAGTCCGGAGCCCAGGGACCTGGTCCAGCTCCTCATGATGCCCAAACCCCTCTTGCTTTCACTTCCCACCTTCCAGCCTCATGCAGAGCAGGAAGGAGCCCCTTGGCCAGGCAGGGAAGCACCCACTTGACTTCTCTTTACAGGAGCAGCTCCTGCTACTGTGGGCAAATCTTCCCAGGATGGTCCCCCAGCAGAAGCGCATGCTCATAACGGTGGAATAAAACCAATGCAGGTCACCAGCCTCATCCACACTGCCATTTCTTTGGGTCTTTGCTCTACAGCTATGACATTAAGTAGTTTGGCCAACTTTGTAGAAATGTTGCTATTTTCTCGACAAAATGTCAAGTAAGTTTTCAGGGGGGAATACTTCATAACTGAAGTATGTTTTCCTAAGGGCAATAAACCACTAAGAAATGTACTTTTTTCCCACCCAGCCTTTGAGCCAAAAGTTTCACATGTTTTTCAAAGAAATAAAATTATAGGTGTTTTTCTGTAGTAAGGTGAAGTACCACCTGGGTGGCAGTGGCAGAAAGCTGGGCAAACTTTATAAATCTAGAAGGGGGAGATTGTTTTGGCATGACTTAGGGTTACAGCCTGGGTTTCCTATGCATAATTTTAAAAGGAATTGCTCAAAGCATCGGGAAACTCTTGCCAGGACACTGTGCCCAGTGTACAGCTCTTACCTCTTCAGGCTCGTGGAATATTGCCACGGCTGGAGACCTCTCTCCACTTTTTCAGTGGAATGAGCAGTGCAGTCAGCGGGAGATGTTTAATTATTTCTTTATCTGACAAGCCCACACCCCTGCAGATGCTGCTTTAAGAGACCAGAAGAATGCAGTCAGTTGAAAATAATGAGTTGGTCGAGATGGTTTCATTTGGCTCCTGTTCTGGGGTCACGGTGGGTTCCCATTGTCTGCTGGCCACGAGGAGGGCAGCACTGGGACACCTCCAGTCTGATCTCAGCACAAAACCACTGGGGATTTTATAGTTTTATAGGGGATATAGTATATAGGGGATTTATAGTTTATAGATCAACAGCTGAGGGGCTGGAAATGCACTTCGGTTTTGGCCATTTTAATCTCTGTCATCACAGTGCTCAGAACATGACGAACATCTTGAGAATTCACTTTTCCTGATTTAAATAATAGAGAAAATGAATATCAGTTCGTCCACGATCACTTTGCATCGGGTGGGGAAGGCGAGGAAAGGTGAAGGACAAAGAGACTTTTGCTAAACTCTCAGACAGTGCTGCAAGAGCACTAAGGGTTAAGAAGTGCCTTGCAGGGCACCCTGACTGAGCCAGCCAGACCCTGAGTCATTTTTTTTTTAAATATTAAAAAACAGGCAACATATAATCCCTCTCCTGGAAATCAAACAGAAGGGAAAACTAAAGCAAAGCTACAAAGGAGCTCTAATTCTCTGGCCTGCTCTGCCTGCTGGCTTCCTACGTGCCGGGCGGAGGAAACTCTGAATCCTGTGGAAGAAATCCGTGGAGAGGAAGCAACAGCCACCACACAGTATAAAAGATGGGGCTGGTTTTAATCAGGGCTGAGTCTTCACAAATAACAAATGGGAAGGGGAGGTTAAAGTGGGGCAGAAGGCTAAGCCAATAAAGCCTTTCCCGAGACAAAACAAGAAGGCAGTATTTCAGTGTTCCACCGCAGAGAGGGCTGAGCAAACCAACGTGTGCAGGGCGCAGGAGCAGTGCCTGACTCCGGGCGCGGGGTCCTGCCCTGCTCGTGGCCAGCAGCAGCTCCTGATTTAGGAGCTCTGAGTAACCCCCGTCGGAAGGCAAGTCCCTTTGACTGTGCAACCAGGCCAGACCTTAATTGAATTAGACATCTAAAATTAGACAGTGTGAACATCCACACTCCCTCATCCCCTCCCCGACCCCTCGACATGCACATGAATCACTTGCCTGGGAGCGTCCTGGCATTTTTCAAACTTCATGGCAGGAAAAATACCATTTTTGGAACGCTGAATTAGTGAGAAATGTGTGAACAAGAGCAGTGTTTGGCTCTGCCTGCATCTGGGGTGCAAAGACCTTTCCTGCTGGGGTGAAAGCCGGGCTCTCCCGCCGGGCTGGAGAGGGTGAAGGGGGTCACTGGTGCTGCTGGTGAGAGCAGAGAACATTTCCAGTGGATTTAGGTGTGATATGGACCCAGGGCACAGTTCTGAACCATTCTCCTGTAGCCAGTATCTAACAGTAGCCCTTCAATTGTCGTGCTCCTTTCCCTGAAATTCCGCCGCGTTCAGAGGCTGGATAACTCGGCCGGGATTGAGGCAGTGCCGGCGGCAGAGGCAACATCTCCCAAGGAAATCTCAGCCTGGTGGCCACACAGGAGGTTGGCACTAAATAACAGCGCTGCAGCACCGAGGCTGAATAACAATTCCAGCCTTGGGTGCCAGCTGGTGTGAAGGCCAAGGGGAAAAAACCAGCGTTCTGGATTTCTGTAGCAGATATTGGCAACACCTGAGGCAAGACCTTCCACGACCACAACAAAATTGTCAGTGCTCACTGGACTTTTCTCAGCACGAAGCTGTGGTTTGTGTGGGCTGCTCCTCCGAGTCTTTCAAGTAACCAGCCCGCTGCTATGCAAACGGTTGGGGTATGCAGTGGCCTGTGTGGACGCTGCCTTGATTTACAGCAAACCCTGGGAAGAACTCCTATAGCACCTGAAAGCAATCTTTCAGCAGTTGAAGGAAGCAGAGTTGACTTTTAAATCCCCCAGTGTTCAGTAAGAAAGCAGGAAACCATTTCTTTTTAAATATATATATATATATACTCTATCTCATGTATACATGTATATGTATGAGATACAGTAGGACAGGGGAGTTATGAAACCAGAGATATGCAAAATGCAAGCTTATTAAAATGCACCCATTACTGACTGCTAAATGGCAGGTGAGATCTTTTCTGGGTACTGCAGTATAGTATTGGAAATTTATTCCACATTTTGCAACACTGGCTGCTCCATTAACTGATCTCACTAGGAAAAAATCATCTCATAAAATAAATATGACCCCATGGCGTGTGCTAGCCTTTCAAGGACTGAAATCAGTTCCTAGAGATCAAATAGTTTTCATGAGCTTGGAATTTTAAGGTCCATAGAGGGCAAATCTCAATGTTAATGATCTTAAATCAGGGTCAAAATTAGCACAAAATTTAAAAGGAGGATTATAAAAAAAAAATCCACATTTGTTTGATAAATTATCTGAAAGAAGTTGAATTTCCTAGGTGTGCAGAAGTTTTAATAACGTGGATCACAGCATTTCCCTGGAAGGAATTACATGCCACACTAAGCAAAGGTGGTTAAACAACAGGAAATTCATAAAGCCAAGCAGAACTTAGTGATCACACAACTTTATATGACCAGCTTAGTAACTTGCATTTGTGTTGGACCAAACATACCAAAGAATGGATTTTTCCCAGAAAGACTGAGAGTAGAGGGATCAGTTTCTCATAATGCAGTCGCTCTTTGCTGAAGTGATTTGGAACAGATCTTCCCATGTATAAACCTTCCATTAAAAAAAGAAACCATTAAAAAATGATCAAGTACAAACTAGGACTCTTGCAGTGACGTGTCACTGCCTGTCATTTCCAGGACACCAGGAATCACCCTGATCTCCTTCTCTCCAGTTTGCCAGAGCCCAAAGGCTTGACTAGAGAACAAATGGGATGCAAACAGCTATTCATGCAGAAAACTCACTGGTCTAAGATTGTTTCTTTCAAAGAAAATAACCTTTCCAAGTCTGGCTTTCATGATTCTTCACTCCTGGAGCAAACAATTTTCAGCAACAAAGGAAGGCAAAACCAAGCTGGTCTGGAATATGATTTTCATTCCTAGGAATGAAGGATGGTCTTGGCCAGAAGAAAAAAGACTAAATCTGTCCTGAAGGCGGGAGGGGAGCGTGCAAGTGACACAACCCAGTGCCTCACCTGCTCTCTGGCAGTGCCTGCACGTGCTGTGGAGAGAGAACTCGCAGACACACCGCGAGCCCACCCTGCACACGGCGCGTTCCCAGAGCCCTCGAGGACACATCTGAGCCTGTGCTTTAGTGTAGCTAAACCAAGCCATACCCTCAGCCTGAGAAACTGCACTCTATCCACTCCTCTCATCAATCTTTCTCTACATCTCGTGTCTTAAGTGGTTCCTGAGGAGGTTTGAGTTGTGGGGTTTTTTTTTTCCCAAAGAATACATCTTTGCGCAGCACGAAGGGAAACATCCATCCAGCAACACCAGTAATTGCAACAGTGGGTCCTGCAGCTCCGACCTTTCCAGCCCCAACACGCTGCCACGCAGAGGGGAGGGAGACTTCCCTGGAGGCAGTGGCTCTCCACAGTGCTACAGGTGCTCCTCTTCACCTGGCTGGGAAATCTGCAGCACAGTCACTGAGACACGAGTACTAACGGGAGTCTTTGGGGTTTCGTGAGCTCAGGTGGCCAGCCCACACCTGAGCCCGGGTTGTCTCTGTGGAGAGCTCACTGGGGTCTGCAAGGGAGGGGAGGAAGGAAACGGACTTGCAGGGCAGCGACCCCATGGTTTGCATCGCCCGTTTGCTCACCCAGGACCAAGGCACGATCCCCAAGGCTCTGAGGACCCTGCGGGACAGCAGTGGTTCAGTTAAGGTGCTGTCGAAGGAGGGACACTTTTTGCTTTTATCTGTTGGGTATTTACACTGGAAGGATTTATTTGAAACAACATGGAAACCAGCTAATCTCTACCCTGAATAAAAAATCCGCACACTGCCTCTTCCCTCTGTGAAACGCGACCTGTGGCCCAGTCATTTGGTTTTCCGTGCAAAAACCCTGACCTCGAGTTCTATTTTCTTAGGCAGGCTTACACTTAATTCAAAGCAAACTATCAGGCGTAAAAGTCCTTCTCAGATGTGCTGCATCCAGTCCTGGGTTAGGCCTGTCCACGACTTCTCCACGTGCAGGATTCCAACCTATCCCAAGACCCGGTGTGATGCAACAGCACTTTCAGCAGCAGACAGGGCAACGCTGGCCTGACAAGCGAAATTAATTACTGCATTCCATTAATTTGGAGTCATGCGCCCAGCCCATGGAAGCCGGGAGAACCTTGAGAAAAACAAACTCCCTGCATTGTACTCCGGTGTTGTTCTTGGCCGGGTTCGGGGCAGCCTGCTGGGGTTCTCTGCCGCGGCTTCTCCGTTCGCGCCCGCGGAGCAGCTGCTCTCTCGGAGAGAAATACAGCTCATTCTTCATCCGGGACCGCAACGGGGACGGCAAGGGCCTCCCTGGGATCTTTAAATGCACACACGGCTTGGGAGGGTGGTGATGCTGGCTCCTGACACTTTGGAGCGTTGAGCTCCAATTACATATTTACTTGCGACTGCCGAGGGACTGCTTTGAGCGTTTCCTGCGCAGAGCTGAACCCCCGGGTGTGCTGGAGGAACGGCTGAGGCAGGGAAGGCTCTTTGATCCTCCTGAGAACAATGTGACCTCCACAAAGGCCCCGTGACAACCGCGTGAAACCCTCTGCACCGCGGTGCTCGGCTGGGACCCCGCGGTAGCGCCTTTGCAGCCGTAAAGGGGAATGGCTCGGTGTGACTCAGAGCAGAAACGCTGCCCATCGCAAAGGCTGGGTTGCGGTGCGGGGTGTGAGTCAGCCCCGTTCCCCCCGGCGAACGCAACAACAGTCGGCGAGTGTCTGCTGAACGAGGGGTTCCTCGCAGGGGAACCTGTGCTGGAGACACCGGGCCATGGTGCTGGCCTGGCACGGGGTCAGCCGGGCTGTGACACGTGGCAGCGTCTGTCTCGCAGTGCTGACTTCGTCAAACCACGGGGTGCTGATGCGGAGCCACCAGACCTTGGGAAAATGGGATAAAGGAGCATTTCCCAGGCTCGTCCATAGGCTGACCTCAGGCTATGATGAGAAGGTGGTTTGACCGCTTCTCCTTCCGTAAGGACAGTGGCTAAGCTCTGAGGGCACAAAACTAATGGATAAGCCTCCCGCACCGTCACAGCAAAGAGCAGGCACCATATCCATATCCTGCAGGCCAGGGCAGCAGTCCCCATCCCAATCCCTGCTCTTTCCTCCTCAGTCTTTTTCCTGGCAGGCTGAACTGGGCTGGGTCTCTGTATTAAATGACTTCACTCACTTTGGTAAACAACGTGAACCTTTTGCCCCTGCTGTACAATGGCTTGTGCTTATCAGTCCTCTGGGTCCCTTCCACACGTGCTGCTGGGTTGAGGAGGCACAAGCCTTGTCCCCCTCGCAGAGCCTGGACCTGTGACCGTGACTTCCCCGGGGCCACCCAGGAGCCTCCATGCTCACCTTGTCACCACCAGTGTCAACAGAGCGCTTCCCACCCCACCTCTGCCCCTTATCACCCATTCTCCATCTCTGTCTGACAGGTAATGAAGTATATAAGTGCTGTCTTGTCTCAGGTATCTGTCTGGGGCATCAGAAGCTCTGCCCTGCAGTGAGCGGGGGCGTTTTGACCCAGTTCAGGCAGGGGCTGTTTGCCCGCTGCTGGCTCTGCTCCTGACGAGCTGCTGCTGCCAGGCTGCTCCTTTGTGTGGCAAGAGAAACGAGGAGCCCGGGGCTGGAGATAAAATTAACTGTGCAGTCCGTCTGAACAGCATCTCGCTCAGCAGAGGGACAAAGAGAGGGTTTATCAGGTGGAAGGCAGCGGGTCGTGGGAGACAGCGGAGTGACAGAGCACCTCCATGTGCCACAGAGCAGCCTCCTCACACCTGCCCCAGCTCTGGCCATTTGGGAGGAGCAGGGGGACAAGGGGGGGGCTCCTTCTCCCCAGCACAGCCCAGCCTTGCCACCACTGCACCTTCGCTCCCCGAGTTCCTCAAGCCAGGAAAAAGGAGGAGCTGACCCGGGGATGTGGGAGGCTTGGAAGGGATCCTGTTGGCGTTTGTTTTCAGTGGACAAATTTTCAGTTAGTAGAATTATTTTAAGGTGAAAAGTTCTCTTCCCAACAGCTTTTCGAGAGCTGAAAAATCTTGGGTTGCATTTGTTTATTTTTTACGAAAGTCCTCTGCAAGAATGTTAGGTGGAAATCATGGGTGTTTCTGTGACTTTGGCTGCTTTTATCTGCTTGTCCTTGGAGGGAGAAGAAACAGAGGGACAACTTCCAGAAAGACAGCTTCCCTTCAGGAAAGAACAGGAGGTTCTTTTTGCTTTCAGTTCCCAAAGCAGGCTCTGCGCTTGTGTCTGTAGAAGGTGCTGTGTTTGCCTGCTGGCTCTGCCCCTGCTGCTCAGCTGAGGAGCCACAGGAAAGGCAATCCAGGGCACCCAGGTGTCAGTGACACAGCAGGAGGCGCAGCCAGAAGGACTCTTCATCTTTTGCAGACAAACCTCTCGTTGCACCGGGGCAAATGACACCAAAGTCGTCCTGATTTCTTGACTTTTCATACGAGCCTCTCAAAGAAAACTTCACTTGTGGATGAGTAAATGGCACACGCTGGTTCCCACTTCACAGCCAAGAATGTGAAGATGACAAACCCAAACCACACACAAGACTAAAGCCTGGCTCTTCCCAGCCCTGGGCTAACCATGGAGCTGGCAAGAGCCTGACAGCACAGCCCTGATAGGAAATTCAAAGTTATAGTAGCTCACTAACAGTAGGGAGCAACTTTGCCTTCCAGGTGTGAAAATATGGGTAATAAATATTAATAGAGCAAGGCTCTGAGAATAGCCAGGGAAAACAAGTCAGAAACACTTTGCAGAATCTCACTGATTAAAGGGAAATCTCATTTAAAACAGTCAATAGCGGTAGTTCTGCCTTTAGCATTTCATTTTTGTCACATCAAAATGTTTCAGCTCAGTAAGAAAAAGCAGCCTTGTTTTAACAGTCTCAGTTGGATTAGTTCTGATTTATGTTACACATCGGTCTTAGAATAGGTGGTTTGTTGTTTTTCTAGGAGGAACTGCAGTTTTCAATATGCTGAGAGCAACATCACTGTTTGACCCGGGCCCTCGCAAGCTGCCTGTGTGTGCAGGGAGGAGCCCGGAGCACGTTTGCACTGGCAATTACAGCCCCACGACCCGGGGCTGCAGTGGGGCTTCGCAGAACGTGCTGATGGATTCCGTAGACGTTTCCCCACGCGCTGTGCAGAACCACCGCGGAGAACAAATGGGGGCAACAGCCACGATGGAGCGACTGCCTGTTCTCTGAGGGCTCCACACACACCTCTGCGGTCCCTGTAACCACTGACCCAGATGCTGCCCAGCTCTCATTAAGGCCTTGGAAGATTTTTGGTGTGTGCAGTGGGATGTCCCTTCGTGGGTCCTGCAGCACAACCCCAACTCCGTCTTGCCAACCTCCCACACTCAACCGCCTGCTGGAGTCAGTAGGAATTTAGCATGCAGAGGTCTTTTAAGGTCAAGCCTTCGATGGATTTTGATCCATCCTGGTCCCAGTTTTCAGGATGGAGTGGTCCAGCATCCACATAAAAGCACTAGTTCCCTGTCTGGACTGTTGAACACACAGGTCTGAGGCACCACTTTACCTCAAAAGGTTCACAGAGGTGCCCACAGTGATTTGTTGCCAATTCTTTTATGGAATATAACCATATTACACTGTTGTGCAGCTGTAACTGATGGCAATAAAACTTGTAGTGGGAGGGCAAACAATTCTGCAACAGTCTGTGAAAAGCCAGCTCTATAATGGCACAGATTTTACCAAAAACTCATTCTTACTAAGCCTTGCAGGGCTAAATGAACGGTTAGAAAGGCCTGAAATGGATGGTACATCCTGTTTCATTTTAAAAAGGGAGGTTATAATATACTACATTTTAAAACTTATGGCTTCAACATCATCCGTGGTGCAAAAAGCCATGTTCTATTCGTTAGCAGGTACTTTCCTGGGGTCACTCATCCAGGGACTGGGCATTGGATGCAGTTCTTTGACTGTAACAGGCTGTCTCTCTTAGACTTCTTCCTCATGTATGTCAAGCTTGAAAACACAGCTAATGAGGGCCAGATGGCTGCAGGCTCCTTCTCACACCCATAATATTGATGGGAACATTCTGGAGGGAGTGGATCCTGCCCGAGTCTGCCTTGTGCCTGACGTGATGATAACCACATTGCAGCCTCTGCACTGCTTGGGCCTGACCCCATTCAAATGGTGCCTGCATTTCCAGCAAATGAATGAAGTGCAGCTCAAAAGGAAATATATGCAGCCCTTATTAGAAAAGGTTGTACTCCCCACGAATCCTCTAAATACCTCATTCCTGACAGCGGGGAAATCCTTTTATTACTGAGCTTGCTTGGAAAGATTTTCAATGGTTCATTATAAAATTGCATTCATCTCTGCCAGAGAGAAACAGAGACAGCCAAAGTACAAAACCTGGCCCCACTCAAGGCCATGGGATTTGGCATAAAATGGCAGAACTACTGGGCAGAATCTTTTGTTCTGGATTAAAGCAGTACATCTTATCTGCTGGTGTTACCCACTGAAGTGTGCTCTCCAACACTGCTAAGGCCTTGCAGTTAGGTCCTGTCTGACTACGCTAATTAAGAGGAACAATTAATGCCAAAATGTAATTCTCTGGAATGCCGCAGATATCACAGATATTTCACGATTGCACAGGATATTGCACAGGATTAGATACTGTCTCTGTTCGTAAATTCCTTGTGGGTCGTAATCTCATCTTTTATATTTAGTTTTTAATAAGGAGCTGCCTTCCTTCTGAAGCCAGCTCTGTTTAAAGCTGCAAGAAAAAAGTAATTAAATCTGACAGGACTTGCTTTCATGACATATATTGCGGGCTATCTCATGACACGCAGACCTGGTCATATTTTTGTTATAAGGAGCTGATTTATTTTCACCAAGTATCTCTCCTAGAATCAGAGGTTTCCCAAATTCTGTATTTCTTTGGCTAACCCAGCCCTGCTGCCTGTCTCTGTCTCTGTGCTCTGCAGCAGTGCTGGCTGCACACCCCGGCTATGTTGACATGTAATAGTTTGAACATTTGACATTTATATGTAGCTGGCATTCATTTTGTTGCCTTGCAACCATCTGGTTCCAGAAGAAACTCATAAACCGATCCTGAATCATGCCACCACCAGACAGCAAACAGATAGAGCTGTAGGACTCTGACAGCACATTTATCACCCTCCTGTGATAGCTGACACAAACCCTGCACGGCACTGTCTGCTCTGCTCTCCGTCACCCAGAACGGCCAGGGCTGCGCTTTAAAAAGAGGATTTGATTCTTCACAGCAGTGGGAGCTGCTGGGTTGCCCTGACTGTGTCCCATCCCACGTGCGGGGTCTCCGTTAGCCCCCAAAACCTCTGCACGTGCAGCTGGATCCCTGCATCCAGCATATGGGCAACGACCTGGGCTAGAGGGGGTGACTCCAAAGCCTGGACTTTGACTTGCATTTTTCCAAACTTTGGAAATACCAGGGGGCAGATTTCAAGCCAGAGCCTTTCATGATTGTGCATGAAAAGAAAATGGCAAGTTTATAGCCCATGCTGATCCTGGTGGTGTTGGCACAGCTGAGGAAAAGGGACTGGCAGTGCTGCCCTTCCCTGGCTCCGTCACCCAGGCCAGTGGAAGGCAGAACAAGCCAGCCTGTTCTACCAGACAGACACAATTTGTCCCAAATATTCCTGCCACAAAAGTTATATTCTTCATCATCAAGTGTTTTGCTCAGTAGATTAACTGAAACACGAATGGAAAGTTTCAAGGAACAAAGTGCATTCTTTAAAATCGAGCAGGGGAGTGCGGTTGCATTCTTCTTGGCTGTGGTTAATTTAGGAGGACAGCACCTCCCTTGTCATTCCATTTACTTGTCCTCTCCTTTTTATTTCCAGTTCCTAAATCTCTGACACTGGTCTTGTGTCCATGAAGCAAAGAGATCGTTTTTCTTAATAAATAGGAGAACTGAAAAATGCAGGAACACCGGGTTATTAAATCCAAAGAACTTTTACTCACACATTATGTAATACCAATTTAAGAGGAATCTTGCTCTGTAATCAAATCCCCATAACTCATCCCATAACTGGAACCTTCTCTTTCCAAATTAAACATTGTTTTTTCTATAATTGGATAATATGAGAGTACTGCAGCAATTTAGGTTGAGATTTCATTATTGGAATCCATTTTTATACTTTCAGCTTCCATAGATGTGTACACAAACACACATTACACACTAATGCAAAAGAATGACTTGTGCATTCAAAAATTCAGCAAATAATAGTAGCAGACACTGGAGGGCACCTGCCTCAAATTCTCACCTGCCTAAGTAAGCCAGAAAGGAAGAGTACGTGTGTGCTTGAGGGGACTGAAAATGCTTTTTTTTTTAATTCCAATTCAGAATGCTTATAAAAATGTTTTATTATGCTCAAACTGGATTTCTGAATCTTTAAGATGAATGTGTGAGCGTGTATCAGCGAGGGAAGAGGAACCAGACAGGGGATCTGAGTGTGCAGCTGAGTGCCCAGACTGGGAAACCACGTCCGGAGCTGACCAAGGTCAGCCAGGTCAGCACCAACATTAGTGTTCACTTTGCTCATTATTCTTACGTTACAAAAAAAAATGAATTAAAATATGAGCGTTGTGTGCTAAGGATTCCACAAACACATGGCAAGAGGCCATGCCTGTGCCAGGGATCCTTATATGTATATGAACAAGACAGCAAAGGCAGGGAGGGATGCACAGGCAGCTGCAGATGCAAAGCAGGAGCAGAGCTGGGTTATCAAGGCTGCTCTGAACTTGACAGAGGCAGCGATTCCCAGTGCCCTTTAATGGTGTTGGCTCTTCAGGGAGGGCTTAAAATCTTATTCCTGCAAACTGCATCTCTGTGAGGGGGAGATAAAAAGAGAGGCATTGCAAAGAGCCGGCGAGCTGCATCCGAGCTCTTTGCGCTGTTTGCTACAGCCCGCCGGAACGTTTCTGCCTGCTGCTCTCCTTCGGGGCATCTGCCTCCCGCTCAGGGCAGCACATTGCACAGCCCTCGTGCTCTCACTCTCTCTCGTGCTGGGTTGAAACAGTGCAGGTCACAGCATCGCCCACCGAGGGTCCCGACTGCAGAGGTGTGAGATGCTGACCTGTGGAGATGCATTTCCAAGCTATTGAAATCTAGTGGCCAACCCCTCTGCCCTGACTCTCCTCCTGCAAACGCCTCTTGGAGGCCGAGCAGACCACAACCAGAGAGGGACCCTGGGCGTGAGGAGAGGAAAGGCAGGAGGGCAGGGAGGCTCCACCAGCGTTGTCCCCTGCCCAGGGTGGGACAGCTCCTGCAGGACCAGGCTCCAGGGAAAAGCTCCCGGAGGAGCTGGGAGAGAAGGGTGGCAGCTGGTGGGGACTCCTGAGCTCGGACTGTGCGGTCTCCATGCCCTGCTGGGACAGGTCAGGGTGGAAGTGCCCATCAAACCACGTCTGTCACATGTCCCACGTGCCCGAGCCCCACATTCCGTGGAGCATCCCAGAGGATGGATCCTGCGGCATCAGAGCAAGGAACAGCCTGCCCCGGTTGTGGCCAGTTCAAAAGAAAAGCAGGACACCAGTTGCCAGCTGGGACATAACTCTTCATAGATTCTTCATCTCTTATCCTGCGTGCAAGAAGCTTTAAAAATGTTTATGGGTGATTTGTGGAGATCCTTCCAACAAAGCTCTGTTACTGCCATGGCCATGTGTCTTTGGCATAAGAAGCATTTTGCTTCATTATTATCTCTGAGCAACTACTTTGTCTTCTAAGTCTCCCCTCCCGCATTTTTGTTTATATTCCTATTTCTTTTCAGGCTTTACACTGAATGCAAAAAGTTGCATGTCTGTTCAACCTCCAGTAGCAGAATAAAATATCGATTGATGCAAACAAAGAAGGAAGTTCCAGGGGTTTTTTCCACATCCTTGCGAGAGGCAAGGCTGCAGTGGTTTTTAGAAGGTTTTTGTTGGGTTTGGGAATTTATTTTCTTTTTTCATTTGAACCAGCCAACACAAAAGCCATTCTTAGGCAATATCTAAGGAGATATTTCACTCAAGTCCTGAACGCTCTTGGAATGTTTTCAAAGGAGAAAATGAAGGAAAAGCCACTATTAACAGGCAGTTAGAGAAATTTTCAGATTACTTTCAGTTTCTTACTTATCTTGGCACTCCATTAAAATAATTGCATTTGCTGTAGTAACAGAGAGATTGATTAGACTGAAAACTTCATTGTTAGCCTGTTCAATGTTATATTTACCCCATTTAGCAGATTTTGATTCAGAGTGAGGCACTAACAATAAAAAATGGAAAGCAATTTCTCTGAGGAAGCTTCCATGTTAGTAGCTTTAGTCTAATCACTATAAACAGAAGCTCTGGTTTAATCTAGTTTTCTTGGGATTAGAAGACTTTTAATTATTGCTTGGAATCAAGCTTTCCAGCCTTGCATGAAACAACACATTAAAGCTGGGATTTTAAAAGAGCCTGAGGAACACATCTATCATTAAAATTCAATGACACTGGCAGCTTAGCTCCCTGCCTGCTTTGAACATCCCGGGGTTTCCCATTAATGAAATAATATCTGTGAAATTCAGAAAACAATATCAATTTTGACGCCCCTCTGGGTTTTAAATGGGTCTACTGACCCAACACAAACCCACCCCCCACTCCTGAAGCTGTGTGCATTTCACTGCTCTGTGAGAGGTTTGCAGTCCCAGCATTAGGGGTTTTTTTAATTGCAATCTGATGTTTATTCAAAGCAGGAGCCCTTCAGGGCACGGTGAGTGGGTTCTCCAACCATTTCCTGAGACAGAGAGATGAGCACCAGCTTTGGTCATGGCCCGGTGGCTGCAGAGCACCCCCGAAATGTCTGGTCCAGAGCCTGGATTGTGTGTGTGTGAGACAGCCAGTGAGTTTGGAGGACCTGAACTATGTTTGTGCTAAACTCTTAACTGCTACTGATAATTTTACACACTAAATACGTCACCTGGTGCTCTGGCAGAGGCCCCCAAAGCAAACCAGCACTGTCCCTAGCAGTACTGCTGCCCTCAGGGCAGCCCCTCTCCGTGCTCTCAGACCCTGTGTAATGTGCTCAGACAAAGCTTCTGCACTAAAAGTGGCATTTATCTTTAATTCTTTCTCCCCGCCACCACGAGTTTCCACTGGATTCCCGTTACAGACAGAAAATTGGCAACTGTTCAGGTTAAACACCAGAGTGAATTTGCTTGGCTCCAAGGAAGACGTTTCTGTGTCGAAAGCTAAATTGTGTTGCTGTTTTTCCACCTGTTAATGTGTAGATTATATAATAGAGACATTTTTCAATTTATTTTTTTCTCCTCGTGATTGCAATGACGTAGAAGACTTGATCTTCACAGCTTCTTTACTTCATAGGATAATGCCAATTCTTTCATCAAAAAAGATCCAGAAGTAGTATTTGAAACCGTAGGGATTTTGCCTGCTGCTTACAGAGATGTTTTTAGTGGTGAATCTTACAGCAATTTTAGTCCAAAGCCACTTTCTAAGGTTTAACTCTTTGGCAATACAAGAGCTCAGTCCTACAATGTGGGGGTCTGTGAGTAGCGCTGGTGGGAATCCAGCTGTGTGGGTCCCAGCTTGGGGACTCCCAATCTCCTGGGATGGTGCAGCGGGGACACTTGAGGAGCAGTCCCAAGACATAAGGAAAGGGTGAGTAAAAGCAGCGAGCCCCCAAATCAGCGGCCTTGACTCGGAGGTTGAACACAGCCGTGCTTTATCCAGGGGGATGATTGCCTTCCGGGGACTCCACGGCAGCAGGGATGTCACACACGAGCCCCCTGAGGCAGCTGGGCTTTATACTGAATATTGCAAGAGCAACTCCTTGGTACTTTTTAATCTCTCCTTAAACGAAGTCATAATTCTTAGTTACCTCTGAGACAGGGAGAGAAATATTTTCCTAACAATTATTGCAGTCAGCTTAGCTGGGCATTTGAAAGTAACAGACACTTAAAAATATACAGTAACGGTAATCTTTAAAAATACTTTATTTTAAAAATATTACTTGGGAAAAAAAGTCCTTGCTCCCTTTATTCGGCAGGAAATGCCACACAATTATCTTTATTTTCTTACTATTTGTGGGATGAATTGAAAATCAGTGTTTTAGATGAATTTAACCTAGCAGCAATTAACATTTAATTTCCTTTAAAAATATAGAAACAAGATTAAAATGCCCATTGGGGGTGATTTCTCCTTGATTACAGTTGAGAAGTGACCAAGGAAAGTTGATTTTCAATGCGTTAATCAAGAAATAAGAGAAGGAAAACCTACGGTTGATATTCCAGAAGCGAACTCGGAAGTGGCTGGGAAACCGGTCAAGTTTATTTTTATTGTCAGGGAAATAAGTGTTTTGCAGGCACAGAGGGGGGAGCACATCTCAAAGGCTCAGTGGGGACATTCAGGGAGGCCATTACATTCTGTTGTCCTTAATTTAGAAGCCTTGCAAAGAGAAATAATAAGGAATAATCCTATAAAAATTCCAGATGGAAAGATATCACCACTGAGCACAATGACGCGTTTAGGAAGGTGGCACTGCCAAGGGTAAAACCCTGCATTTTTCAAGGGATTGCATGGCTACACCCCCCCAGCATTTAATCATTTAACTAGAATTATGAATTTGACACCTTCCTAGCGACCCAGTTAAAAGGATTAAGCAGCATGTACATCCTTCAAGCTCAAAACGATCTGTAAGGGTGGCTCTGCCCTTACAGCCCCACCGTGCGTGGCAGGGAACGCTGATCTCATCAATGGCCAGGACATCTCGAGTCACTCCAGGTCATTCCACACACGAGCACTGATGGCTGTTTGCCGGGGCCGGTCCCCCCGGTGTGCAGGGACAGGGACAAAACCAGAGCTCAGGCTCAGAGACAACACAGAGAAGATTCTTCTCGCTCTTCTCACCCAAGAGAGCTGGGATCAGCTCACAGCCGGACACTGCTGGAACGTCCCAGTCCTGACACATTCTCAACTGAATGTGGCCCTGGTTTACACCAAGAGCAGCGTTCACTTCCAGCTTATGCCTTTAGATCATACACCATAAGTGGTCACTGACACTATCACCAACCTGAAGCAGGAAAGGAGCTTTTTCCATCACCAGCGTTCTTGCGTTTTCTTCCCCAAACAAAGATGCTTTTGCTGCTCGGATTCTACTTGGTCCATGCAGACAGTGCTGGAAGAGCAGGTTTTCCCATCCTGGTGCCACACTGGTAAACACATCCAGGCTGTTCTGATTCCTCTTCTGAACAGTGACAGGATTTGTGTCTTAGACCTGCCCATCCCTACAGAAACCTACAAATGGGCAACCACTCTGTTCCCCCTTTGGAGGGACCTCGTGCAGCTCCCAGCCTCCAGGACTGGGATCTCTGCACACACAGCAATTATGGAGTGGACACATAAAGACGGAGGCAGAATCATGACATTTTTATGGCATTTTGACTCTTTACAGAATGTCTGAATAATTTGGAATCTGGTCCATAAAAAATAATATTCCAGATTGTTCAAAATGCATATGCAGTTGAATAATCAGTTCATATGTCCAATTATTTGACTTGTGAGTAGACTGGGTAAAACTTAGCATATTTTTTCCACCATATGGTTGTCCTAACTTGTTTGAAAGAAAAAATGACCCAAAATTCACATAAATAACTGTCCCACAGTTTTTCCTGTCTGCCTAATTTTGTCTGTTTTCCCCACTAGCAACTAGAGATCCAATAAACTATTGAAGGCTAAAGGCTGATGTAAGTCCTTTTTCAGGGCAGTGATTTCAACAACAGCGTACGAAGAGCTTTTTTTAAACTAGGGAAGAAGAGCAAACAGCTAGAAAAACAAAAATGTAAAGTGCTTATGCAAAAATCTGTCATGGACATCTGGACCACCCTTGTCCAGCTCAGGAAATGTAACACCAGTCATGCTTCTAAGTGAAGAGAATCAATTGCACTTTCTGTTTTCAGGAGATCAAAGGTCCCCTGCCAGCTCTGCGCTCGGGCTGGGCAGAGCTGGGTCTTGGTGCAGGTCCCTGCTCTGTCCTGCAGCGCATCCAAGGTGATTCCAGCCCTGGTGTGGCTGTGATTCCTCAGTATCCATGAAATCAGGTAGCTGTGCCCTCTGATGCTGCAGTGGTGATCCAGAAACAGGGAAAAGCCAGCACGGAAAATGCCACAGAAGTCACCTCTTCTGTGAACTCCTGACAGTAGCATTGTTGCTGTAGCACACATGCAGCTCACTGAGATGCTGGGGTTTAAATCCTGCTTCTTTAAATGCAGGATGTCTCTGCTTTGTCCCCAGGATTTTGGGATGTAGAGGTAGAGAGCACAGATTTACAATCATCTTATTTTTGGAATACCTCAACTGTCGCTGATGGGATAGACTGTATTGGCTCCAAAGGACTGGTATAACTAAACAGAGACACAGTTTGATTTAAGATTAGTTACTTTTGTAAAAACAAAGCTTTACAAAATATAAGATGAGGGGAAATTTGCCATATTTATAGTTCAAATACCAAAGAAATCTCTCTCCCCAATGCTAATGGGTCTAGACATCTGTTTTTCATGCCTAAAATACAAATGCTGTAACAGCAAACCAGTTCACAACTGCAGGAATTGAAGCTGTCTAGAAACAAGAATAAAAATGACTTGTCCTCCACAGCAAGCAGAAAGCAGGAGGAAAAAACCTCTTGCAATTAGTGGTGGAAAATAAAATTAGGTTTTCAAAATTATTACAGCCATATGGAAGATGGACTCCCTCACCACTGAAGCCACAGGCAAAGCACAGTTTGCAGCATTCTTCATACACTGATCCCAAAATAGCTGCAGCGATTGGGACTTTTTGGGTCTAAGCTATCCCATGCAACCACATCAGAAAACACCAGGAGGAATTTTCTCCCCCTCACCCCCCACCTCATTTCCTCAGCAGAAGGTTGTACATGCACTCAAAAAGCAGCCCCAATCCATCCCCACCTATCCAAGGTTACATCCATCTTCAATCAGGTCTTTTCTTTTTATAATGATCTCTGCTCCCTGCTGACTTCATCCTCATGAGAGTCGTTGATTCACAGTTTCAAATGCAACAGGGATAGCATGAAAAGAATCATCTATTAAAAAATGCACGCGGCCAAATTCTCTGGCTAACCTGGACAATGTTCCTTTAAGTCTAAAGCCCCTATTGTACTAAATACCCAGATGTTAACAATCTCTTCCAGAGGCTATTGAACGCAGGAAGGACATGTTTTCAGCAATTAGAAAAATAATGGTGCACTTACAGATGGCAATATTTAGCAGAGTTTGTTTGGTTAGTAGGTCAGCAGCTTGGGACAGTCGGTGGTTGTTACGGGGCAGCAAGGAGGGTTTGTGCAGGGAGAGGTCCTGCCAAGCATTCCGGGTACCCGTGGGGCGCCCTCAGCTCAGCGTGTGCTGCATAACCCAAGGCACCCCAAAGACATCCCTCGTTCCTCAGCTTCCTGCTGCATTTGAAAAGAGCTTTTAAACCCTCTTGTGATGGGTGTGCACAGCGACAGGCAAAATGCACAGATATATAAACCAGCCAAAACGCACACGGTGGAACAGCGTTTTGGGCGCGTAAGGATATTACACGTGCAAGGCTCGGAATGAGACACTTCTTAGGTAGAGCAAGAATTAAAGAAGCGATTCAGTGCTCTGCTGGTGCTTTGCAGGAGTGTGACACGCAAGGGGCTGGTGTCAGGCGTGAGCAGGTGCGTGTCAGCACTGCTGCTGGAGCAGACACGAGGCTGCCGCCGCGGTTTATGGGGAGCTCCTCGCGGTAGCAGGGGCTTGGCTGGTGGCCTTTGTAATTTATCTCCGCTGATAATCACTGCGTGCCTTGAGAACATTCGTCTTCCCAAAAGTAAAGAGTAAATGATTGTTTTAAAGAGGAGAAAACAAGCCTTATTGTAACAGCCCTGGGCTGGGGACCACAGAAAGGCTTGGATTTTTAACACACTCCGATATGTTTTAACAGCTGCTTACGGTTACCACAGTCTCTGAACAAAGATATGGTTATTTTACCTTTCTTTACTGATGGCCCGAGTTCCCTGTTGTTTTCTCTGTCTTTGCAGAATGGCCAAGGCCATGCTTGGAGCTCTGGAGTCAGACAGATCCGTGCAGTTTTCCGCATGCAGTGGTGCAATTGGCACACCGAAACCTTACACTGAAAATTGGGTTACATAAAAGGATGTGAAAAAAGGGGCCTCATCCAATCTAAATAATCCATCCATTAATCTTCACGGTGGTTTCCAGTCTTCTTGGATTCAGGGACCCCTACGGAGTCACTGACAATAGACCTGCTTTTCTTGGTCGTATTTTTTAGCAGAACCTTAGAATTAGTTCACAGTCACAGCAAGATTCATGGAAAACACACATAAAATCACACATCAAAGGTATTTATAAGACACTAGCACCTAAATTCCCACAGTCCTAATAGGTGAACATTAAAAAACCTTGAGGAGCTTTTATTACTTGCCCAGCAATCAGACTAGATACAGTACAGACCACGTCTGTACCTACAGTAGCTTCTCCTCTAGCAAAAGCCAGAGCTAGTGAATTTTGCAGTTCACCAGAATAAAAACAATTTCTTTCCAGGTTGTTATTCTTTTCCCTTCCTGGGTATGGGCAGAAACAGAAGAGAACAGGACCTCCCAGCAATATGAAAAAGCTAAATGCCATAGAGAAGTAAACCGAGATTTTCACAAGGAGTCAGGGCTTTGGAGGTGTCAAGTGTTGGACTATGACTGTCCCAGCTCTCATGCCACGAGAAGGGAGAATGGAAATCAATGCTGGACTGCTGGGGTTGTGGGGGAAGCAGCATAACCACAGAATCACCACCAATTTTTTTGAATAAAGGCCCAGTTTTCGCTTTGGAACAAGAACTTGGCCTCACATGAATTGTGTGAGGGCCTGGCCTTGGATAATCAATGGGTGCTCAGTATCTGGCAGGATCAAATCCATGGTGAGCAAGGAACTTGGCCCAGATTTGAAACACCACTCCTTCTGCTTTCCAACCCCATGGTGTAACCACCAGACCACAAGCGTCTTTCCCACTTTTTGCTGTTAAGAAGGAAGCGTCAGTTTTCAGGCTTGGAGAAATGTGGTGGACCGAGGGCAGGAAGGATCTGTCATTCATAAGAAAACGTGGGCTAGAATTTCGAGATTTATTTAAATTCTAAATTTCCTTAATGCTGATCGAGTCGGGGGGCAGAGGGAGGTTCCGTGGCCCGTGGCTCTCACTGCACCAGAGAGCTCTCTCCTCTAGCTGCAAAAACTCAGGACACACTCAATGCCTTCACACTTTGGAAAACAGTGGCACCTTGCACAAGATAGAAAGCTGGCTCATTTTTGATTCTTCCTTCTTTCCCCGGGCCCCCAAAGGGACCCGGAATTAATGCGCATTCCTGATTAGCACGATGATATAAATCACAGCCGGCTGCTTTCACGTGGAGCTGTGGAGCCCGTGCCCCACAGTGCCCTGCAGTGCACACACTCCCAGCGACGTGTAGCGCAATGACACCAAACAAAGCTGGTGTCGTTTGCTACACAAGCTCTTGCAGTTACCTCCAAGGATGTGGGAACTTTATCTGCCTCAACCCTTTGCTCTCAGACATTAGAAAGTTAATTATACAACGTGCCAAGGGGGAGGCAAGGAGAAACCCTGTTAACCTTTTCTTTCTGTGGTTTTCCCCCCCTCATTAGATTTACATTGGCTTTGAAGAACTGGGACATTTTGCAGATGGTTTAGGGTCTATAAATTCTTATTTAAATCATCATGAGCCAAGTATAACAGGTAGCAGTCCAGACTTCTCTAGAAAGGACAAACTCCAGCTAAGCATGTAAATAATACTCCAGTGCTTTTTAGTGTATAAATACATACACTGAGCCAGGTGCCCTGGAAGGTTTATTCACATTTTCCTATTGTTGCTCTGTAAAATGCACTGGGTATGCATTGCATGACTCTGCAATAGTTTTTTTTTAAATGCTCCTTCTCAGTGAACAGAGCAAAGCAACAGGCTAAAGGAAGGTCATATTTCCTCCACTGCTGCACTGCCAGAAGGTGCCCATCTCAGGCAAAGACAACCAGAACTCTGTCTTTACCCACCAAGCCTCAAATGGCCGAGTCCAAACAGGCTGTTGCCGGTGATGAAAAAGCAAGAGAGAGATGGGGGTGGTGTAAGAGATGACAGGTGAGCGAGGAGGGCAGCGTTGCATTTTCTTTACCAATGGTGAAGAGTGTGGCAGTAATACAGCAGGGGATTACTGTCCTGTGCTGAGCTGGGAGAAACAGGGTACTCATTACTGCCCAGTACAGCTGGAAATGTCCTGAGACAGGCACTGATGGCACTTTTCACCTGTTTGAGCAAGACCTGTCCTCCCTGGCCCCGGTGTCCCTGTGGGGAAAATGCTGCTGCCTTCCTTTAAAGGGCCAGGTTCTGAGAGTTAATGAATAAAGGCTCTGTATGCTGTATTTCTGGTAAAGAATCCTCTGCACACATTAACAGTTTTTACTTCAGAGTGAAAGGAATAGCATCTGCTCCTTATATATATATTTTTTTTTTCTGAGAAAGTCAAGAGTCTTTTACAGGTTTGTTTATTTCTATATCTTTTTTTATATCTCTTTTTCAGTCCCCACCTGCCAACTGTGCATCATGGTCCATGTGTTGGTGAACCTAAGAGTGTTAAATGTATATAGCTCCCTCCAGAGTTTCCCAGTGAGATTCAATGAAGTTCCATGAGGGACACCTAGCTCTTCTCCCACAAGTCCCCCAAAAGAGGGATATATTATTCAATTCCATCTCTTCTTGGCTGAGACCTGACTAAAGAAGCCATAGACTGGAAGTCATCCTGATGCAGAACAACGTTTTACAGGTGACCATCCACAGCACCTGAAAACCCATTCTGAATGTTAAGAAAGATGTTTTTTAATATTGTACTTCCACTAATACTTTGTAATAGTCTTGTGCCTAAACCTACAGGCTATCCTAGAAAGCTGCTAGGGCAGAGTAATTCCCATCACCCCATAAAATGCACCCCTGAAACTGAAATAGAGTGCAAGTGGTTCTGCAGGGTAAATATCAGCTGCAAATGCACATTTGCAGCACTTTCAGGTCACCCAGCACATCCCTTGGTATTCCCTCTTAGGGACAGGACTTCAGGAGCAGCATTGCTGTGGCTTATGGGCACGGCTTTTTGGGGACCCAAGGATCTACTCAGAGGATGCCTTTCTTCAGACAAACAGTATTTTCAGAGCTGTTGGCTGATCGATCTTTGGTTTCCTGGCCTGCTGCCTTCATGTGTGGTTGCCTATCCTTGCTAGTCTGGCAAAGGGAAGAGAAAATATTTGGCCTTTGGGAACTGGACAACTCGTTGCCCTGTACAGCTGACAAGAGTGCCTGATTCTGAGTTCAAATATTCTGTACCTGTTTTGCACAGGAATGAATATTACACAAGGTGCCAGGCAAGTGAAGCATAGCTAATGTAAAAACACCTTGGTCTGGTTCCCAGTTCCCCTGCAGCTGTGTTAGTATTTACAGCACCGTCAGTAAAGTGCCCCTGAATCAGAATGGCAACAACTTTTATTCTCTTTGAATGCATAAATCAGGCCACATAGTTCTGCTGGAATTACAGGCTATTTGCAGTCATTTGTCTCCCTCCACGTGCTTTGCCCAGCAGGTAGCCTGTAATTATTCGATAATATAAATTATAGGCATTTTTACATTGCTGGTCCTCCACAGGAGCCGAAGATTACCCAGCAATTTTTACACGAGTCGAGAATTTAAGCCTGATGTCCTGGCAGGCTTCCAGGTTGGAAGACTCGGTCGCCTGTCCAAATCCTCCTGGAATTTCTAACAGGCTGTGGCACTCTTCTCATCCTCAGCAGCAGAGCAGCTGCGTCGCCACACTCGGGCAGCTCTGCAGCACGACGATGGCAGGAGGAATTCTTCCCCCCCAAAAAAAGAGTGCTCATGGCTTGGTTACTTTGATAAGGTCCCCTGGGAGCTGCGGGAATGGGAGAGGCAACAGGAATGACATCTATCACTATGCCCTGGGAATCTGACATATGATAAAAGCTCGTGATAGTTTGCACACGGTTATTGAAATTTTCGAACACCTGTGTAAAAATCACTCTGCTTCAGTTTTATTCCTTCCCTCAAACAAATATTCCAAAAGAAATGAAGGAGAGTAGCATTAGAGGTTGGAAGTGCCATGTGAGAAGTGCACAGGCAAAACAGAAGTTTGTTAGTGGTAGGTTACCTGTTCCATCATTGTTCTCATTTTAAGTTGTCTGTGCCAGAGAAGAGCAAGTCCTGCTTTGTAAAGGAAACTTCTTGGAAAATTATTCTTTTCTCTCTAACATCATTATAAAGGACAACTTTTTTGCCTATGCATTTGATAATTTATGTATTTGTAAATATAATAAAACCGCAGTGGTTTGGACATTGACTGAGAATGACTGGTTTGGGGAATTTGAGAAACAAAAAGAGATAAAAACATCAGCTAGAAAAAGGAGTGCCTGCATTACAAACGGACTTTGTTATTTTTTATCTTGGCAAGTATCATTAAAATTTAATTCTTCAGGCACCCATGACAGATAAGTTTGTCCCACTTCTCATTAAAGATGTTATGCATTAATTTTGACGAAGTCATTAAACCCAGTGCACTGAGACCTCACCCCAGCGCTCTGAAGGCCCTGCTCAGCAAATCTGGGACTCTGGAATTGGGCCTCAACTTCCCCCCACTGGAATCAGCGGGATTACTGCTGTGAACTTGGAGACGAGCTTCATTTCTCCCTCAAGTTTCCCTTTATTTGGTGAAACGGCCAGTTTCCCCGGGAGAATACACATGGTTTGATTCCTTTCCCTCGCTTGCAAAAACCGAGCCTAGTTTTTAAGCCTGGAAAAAGGAATTAAAGGAGAGCCCCGGTGCCAGCGTGGGTGAGAGGGCTGGCCTGGCAGGGCAGGGCAGCTCAGCCCCTTCCCTCGCTGCTTCCAGAGGCAGCCGAGCCCCTCGCCGTGGGACACACGTGGGTTTAGGAGCTCCGAGGCAGCCAACAGGCTGGTTTGGTGCAGAAGTGTTGTTTCGTCCCAGACACATCTGAGGTCAGATCTGTGCCGCTTCACTCCGTGCCAAGAGCCCGTTCTGAGCCCTTTATCCGTCCCACTGGCCTCATCCGGGGAGTGGGAAGGGAACGGCTGCCGTGGGTGGGCCCACCTGAGGTGGACGTTCAGAGCCACCTACAAAAGGTCCCGTGTTTTTTCTGTGTGGAATGTTGAGAGGATTTTTAAGGGATTTAGCCCCATTCTTTTGAGAAGCCTTGCAGCCAAGGCTGGGGATGAAGGAGGGTCTGAGGGAGCCACGGCCACAGTGAGCAGAAGAGTCAGGCCATGGGGGTGTGGAGATGATCGCGTGGGGACGATCCTCTCATGGTGCGGGCATGGGGGGTAATGCCTTTGTGGCATGGGGGGTAATGCCTTTGTGGCACGGGGATGAGGGGATGGTCCCCTGACGGTACGGGGATGGGGTTGATCCCTCCATGGCATGGTGATGGGGGGATGATCCACGGCGTGGGGATGTGAGGATGATCCCCTCCTGGCATCCCACAGGGAAGAGCTGTCCCAAACCCCACAGCTGCCTCCGAGACCTCGGGGTGCCGGGGCAGCCTCTCAGCCGCGAGTGGGGCGAGGCAGGGGCCGGTCCCCAAGGGGAAAGTGCTGGTCCCAAGGGAGAAGTGCCGGTCCCCAAGGGCAGAAGTGCCAGTCCCAGGGCAGAAGTGCCGGTCCCAGGGCAGAAGTGCCCGTCCCCAAGGGGAAAGTGCCGGTCCCCAAGGGCAGAAGTGCCAGTCCCCAAGGGGAAAGTGCCGGTCCCAGGGCAGAAGTGCCNCTCCTCCTCCACCTCCTCCTCCTGCTGCTCCTTTCCCTCCTCCTCCTCCTCCCCCGCGTGTGCGGAGCGCGGCCGCATGTGGGGCGCAGGCGGCGGAGTCTCCACCTCTTCTGGCAGCGGGGACCTGTGGCTGCCAAGCCCCATTAAAGCCATCAGCAGCCGGGGGGACGCGCTGCGCGGGCGAGCGCGGGGTGGGCTGCGGCTCTGGTTTTTCTTTTTTTTTTTTTCCTTTTAATTTTAATACATACTTTTTTTTCCCTTTCCTTTCCTTTTTTTTTTTTTTTTTTTTTTTTTTTTTTTTTTTTGCCCTCNATCAGGCAGCAGGTATCTCTATCAGTCTATCTTGAATTGTCATCCAACAGGAGATTAAATGCTGCCTGCCTCCTTCTTGTGATTTTCAGTCTTCACATCGCAAAGTTTTCAATCAAATTTCAGCAGTGTACATTTAGCTTAGAGAACTCACAGTACTTATCTTCCCAAAGCAGGTGATTTAGACCATGTTTACCTTGTACAGTTCCAAGATATCTCTCGGCAAACCTGTCCACATCTCAGGCCTTGAAATGGTTCCCAAGTTTTGTGTTTTTTTTTTTTTTTTTTTTGGTTTTGTCTCTGCCCTCCGTCCCTCGGCGGGGCTCGGGCACAGCAGCACACCCGCGGGTACCGGGGCCGGCCCATGGCTGCACCGCCCCGCTGAGCTCCGCGGGCACCGGGACACGCCGCGGCCACCATGCTGCGGTGCTGGTGGCTCGCAGGGCTGCTCCTAGGTAGGTGCCACCGGGGCTGTCCCCTCCCGGGGGGCTCCCCCGCCACCTCCATCCCCCCAGCCGGGCGCTGCGGAGGGGCAGGGGGCTGCTGGGGGGGCGCGGGGATTTGGGGTGCGAGGGGACGGTGCGGGGAGCGCAGAGGAGCGGCGTGCGAGGAGAGCGCGGCGGACTGGGAGGGAGGATGCGGGGAAGTGCAAAGAGGGTGCAAAGGAACGGGAAAGGACGGGGCGAGAGGGGCTGCGAGGAGCGTGCGAGAACGGGGCGACCGGACTGCCCCGAGGGCGCGGGGAAGTGGCACGGCGGGGCTCGGGGGGGACGGCACGGGGANGGATGGGGATCCCGGGTGTCTCTGACCGGGCAGGAGGCACCGGGCTCTGGGATGGGGATCCCGGGGTGTCCCTGGCCGGGCAGAAGGCACTTGGCACTGGGATGGGGATCCCGGGTGTCTCTGACCGGGCAGGAGGCACCGGGCTCTGGGATGGGGATCCCGGGGTGTCCCTGGCCGGGCAGAAGGCACTTGGCACTGGGATGGGGATCCCGGGTGTCTCTGACCGGGCAGGAGGCACCTAGCGCTGGGATGGGGATCCCGGGGTGCCCCTGGCCGGACAGGAGGCACCTGGCTCTGGGATGGGGATCCCGGGGTGCCCCTGGCCGGGCAGGAGGCACCCGGCGCTGGGAAGGAGTGCTCCGGAGCCCCGGGATGCTGCCCCCGGGATGCTGTGGTGCCGGGAGGGGGGATTGAGCTTTCCCGTGCGCCCCTCTGAGTGAGCGCCGTGCGCGGATGCCAGAAGGACTGGCAGTCCGGTGCTGGGGTGCCCAGTCCGGTGCTGGGCTGGGGCTCAGCCCCTGCCTCCCCCGGGGGCTCCCGAAGTGTGTGGGGTCGCTGCCCCCTCTCCAGAAGCCCAGCCGGGCACCCCCTGTGCCAGCGCAGCTTGCTCCTGTCCGGAGCGCGGGGCACGGGGAGTGTGGAGCTGAGTTCAGCAGCTTAGAGGTGATTCCCGCTGGGAGCTGGGAATTATCCCTCGGAGGACCCGACACCTGCCCCGCCAAGAGACAACCTCACAAGTAGCCTCCTGCTCCAGGGACATGATGCTGAGCCCCAGCTGTGCAGACAGACCCTCAGAGCAGCACAGGCTGCATCTTTGTGGCTCCCTTTCAAAAAAGCATCTTTCAACCCCTCAGTTCTTGGAGCAGTTTCAGAAGAAAAGGTTCTGGCTTAAGAGACCATATGGGAGAACAAAGGCAACTGTGCTGTGAAAAAACACAAAATTATTTCTGTTTACAACAAGGAGCGGAGCCTGAGGGAGGCTCTTCCATCCTGAGACAGTATTTTCCTAGGAAATGGAAGGGGAAATGGTTGGGACTCTGCACCCCTGAACAGAAGGGGCAGGTGAAAAGGAGGGTGCCCCAGAGGGCCCTGTGCAGTCTGGGCACTGGAAATCCAGGCACCTGGGTTCCTGCTAGTGTCCTTTCTTACCACTTCGTTCACTCCTCTGAGGTTTTGGGCAGCAGAATATCACACTGACTCGCCTCTCCAACTCAGGGCTTAGTTTAATGGTCATTGCAAAAGAGTCATGCGGTGACAGCTATTGGATGTTACTTGCATTAAGTGTAAAGGAGCAGACCACAGAAAGAAATCTCTGAGTGTGGCACTTCTGTAGGGTTTCTTTTCTGTTCTGCTATTGTGGGGTCTGGTCCTGTGTTGTTCACGAAGATAACAGGTTGAGAAGTGTGTATTCTCTGTGTATTTTATTAGCTCAAGTTGCTCTGCTCAGAGGTCTGTTATACTGCATTATGTAAGATTACTCACTGAAGTCTAATTAGAATACTTCTTTCTTAAATCCTCATACAATCTCTTTTAGTCCAGTCTGATATCAGTGGGTAAATTTCCACTGATTTCAGTAAGAACAGAAACTGGATCTTAAAACAACTATTTAAATAGCTAAGTCAGACCCAGAACTCGTTAAAATTAAAGTAAGCTTTGCCAGTGACTTCACTGTGAGCAAGACCGGCATTCTGCATTTTGCATGAGGCTGAACATCAGCGTGAGTGTGATACCAGTGCATAATCAGTTGAAAAGGCACTTTAGTTGGGTAACTGGATCTGATTTTGGAGTCTCCTTCAGAAAAGATTCACTCATTCCTGGAAATGTCCCCAGAGACTTGCTGAGTTTTACCTAAGCTTTCATTAAAGTCTTTACATTGCAATAACACCACGCTGATATTTTTCATGTGTAGCTTCTCCTGCATGGTTTTAACATAAAAGACCTATTCTTGCTTTCAATACTTATTTTTAAGTTTGAAAGTGACAAAGACAAGATCTCCAGTTGCACTGAGTTATGAGATTAAGAAGAGAATCCCGTAAGTGATAGTACTACATTCAGTGCAGAGAAGTGTGTATTTACACGTGCATATATCTGTACTTACTATTAAACCAACCTCATTGTCTTTGGTTCAGATATTTATTTGAGTAATGTTTACTTAGCTAATTTATTTTTACCAAGTTGGCGGGGTTTATTCTTCATTTTTCACGCTGGCCAAAAAAAATCAACAACTAATGTGCTATGCCAGATTGTGTGATATGACTCTATTTGTTATTTCAATAATTGTAGGTTAGCCACGTTTCAAAGTATATGGATATAGATAAAAACAGGGCTGAGGAGTAAAAAAAAAGCACCAGTGAAAAAAATATCGTGCGGTTTTTATATTTTCCCCACAAGCACAAATTGTTGAGTAAGGAGATTTTCAAAAGCCAGAAATTGCTGTGAAGAAAACCAAAGCTGCAATCCAATGCTAGGGGAGGCTGCATCTGGCAGAACAAAGTTTGGAAGGAGATTTTGCTTTCAATGGGATCCTGTGTTTCCCCACAACATAGCATCTGTCATCCATAAAGACAACGCTTTCATGGGTGAGATACCATCACTGCTAAAATCAACCTCTGGATTAGGAAGCACCTATACAATGCTCTTACACAAGTGCTTTGGTTTTCTTACTCATTTGCTGAGGCAGATAAAGGTACGAGAGAAGAGAAACTTCTGACTTTCAGATGCTGTATCTCAGCTGTAATAATCCCAAGAAACTGACAGTGAGAACGTGAGAATCTCAGTGTGTAACCCTTTTTCTGTAGGCTAAAAGTGCTGCCAGAAACTGGGAATATGATTCATAGAACAGCTCCTTCTCTTCCAGTTTAAACTGTGTAAGATCTGAGGGGTTAGTAATCTGCAACCCATGGGTGTTTTTTTCTCTCTAAGGAGTTAAAAGGCCTCATGTTCTAAAATGCAAAATTAGAAAGGTTCTGTTTCTGTGCCTTAGGAGAGAAACTCTGGTGTCTATTCGAAATGCCAAAGCACCAGAGTGATAAGAGGGTAGAAATCAATCACTATTTTTGGCTTTTAGCAGGGTGATGGTGTGATAATCGTGTCTCTCATGTGGATGTTTTCTCATTTTCAGTGGATGGCTCATTAGGTGATCAGTGTGTGAGTTCAGCTGAAGCTGAGAATGCAGCAGAGGAGCTCAGCTCCTGTGGCACTGTGAGACACAGTTGGGTCAGTGCAACAACAGCTCTCAATTTACACCTGGTGTGATGGGACAGAAATCAACAGGGAGGAGTCTCGCCACAGAGAGTTTGAAGAGAGTTGCTTGAGTTTAGGTTTCAAAATAATGCTTTAAACTTGAATGTGTTTGGTTGAGCACTGCAGAACTCCCTCGTGGTTTCTCCCTGGGTTAATAAGAAACACTGACAAATGTGTGACATTTTGGCCTTGTCTGACTCAAGGACTGAGGTCTTTGGAAGCAGGCTTTCACCCCACACTCAGATCAATGTATGCACCAAGCTCCCCACTGAGACAATTGGATTCAGCTTGTTCACACTCTTCAAATCCACAAGTGCTGCACGTGGCAGGTTACGGCTTGGATCTCGCCTATTGATACAAAAACACAATGACATGTTATTTTTAAAGCTTTCCAGAGGAAAAAAATAATTTTTCCCAGTTAGACTGCCTGGAAAAGACAGATGAAAATATAAATGACAGCGAAGTTTTGGTGCAGAAAAGCTCCCAGGTTTTGTTAGCTTTGAGTAGCACGAGTGCCATTATTAGATTATGCAGCGTGTAGGTTGAATGTCAGCTTTGATTTTAGCATCTGTCGGCAGAGTTCAGGAGAACTGGAACACATCAAAACTTGGCTGATGTTGACAGGCAAAACAGTAGACTGAAATTTCAGGCTATCTAGAAACCACACCCAGACCCCAAAACACATGTTAGAAGTAACTTTAATTCTGTGCTTCAGCTGAACAAGTAACCTTTTTCCGTGGTCGCTTGGGACTCTAAGTTAAACATGTGCGTGTTTCTGGTGTGGGCTCTGGATCACTTTACCACCTTTCTCCTGAGGGTACCTTCTGCTGTGACTGCTTTGCAATGCCCTTCTCATCCTTGGCTTCTCAGGAGCCGAGTAGCCTCAGGCTATTAGGTCCTTTTAGATCCTGTTTTTGTGACTATGAACAGTCTCCCTTGCAGCAGCGCCAAGAGGCCTGTTGTGTTGGGTGTTAAATAAGGAGAGAACAAAAGGATTGCTCCTGCTTTAGTGGGTTTATAACCTAATTTCCTGGGATTGAGGTTTTCAACGGTGAGTACTTGACACTGCAGGGACCTGCTGGGATTCCCAGCTGTGTCCAGCACTTCAGAACCTGTTGCAGTTGCTTATGTCTCTACACACCTAAATGCCTTTGTGCCTCCAGCCCTTATTTCCAGCCCCAGAGAGGCCAGGCAGTGCTTTTGGCGAGCAGGGCAGCGAACAACGTGCCCACGCAGGAGAGCAGCTGTCTCCCGTGGGAGCAGGGAACTGGGATGGCTCCATGGCAGTGGGACACTGAAAGGCCACTCAGATTATCCTGCCAACTCCCTGCCAAGAGCGGGTTGTTCCCCGCTGAGCTAACGCTTTGCTCAATCCCTCAAAACCCTGCCAAGCAAGTGGACTTACAAGATTGTGCCTCGAGAAGTTCACCCTCATATACAAGCCACATGTTTTTGCTCTCTTCATTCACTCCCAACAGAATCTCTTTATTCACTGCAAGAAATTCCTTCCCTTCCTTGGTGTTTGTGCTTTGTGAATATTTATAGGCTGTTATCATGTCCATCTAGTTCAGCCAGGCTATATGTACTCTGCTCTTTTAATCTTGCTTCGTAACTCAATCCCTCCCACCCCCTCATCATTTTTTGTTGTTCTACTCTCAACTCCAGCCAGTTCCAGTTGCTCATTTTGCTTTGGGTAAACGCTGTATTTATGTTAATATTATGTGGTGGGTGGTCCTCTCTGTGCTCATGGTCCATGTGAGTGATTTAGACGTTTGAAATGAGGTTGACATTTTATAGCCAAGCCGTGGCTGATTACTTGTTCCACTCTTCAAAGCACTCCAGGAAAAAATATGCTTAGCCAATCACTATTAAAAATGGCCACGATAGCCACTAATAAAGTGTCTGTGCAGGGGTGTGAGGGAGTTGCCAAAACCTGCATGGGTGCTCTATACATTCGAGACGTCAGTGTGGCATTAATTTCACATCCGTGAGCTGTTTTTTCTAATGAGTTCCCAACTCCTCTAAATTAAAGGAAGATAGATCTAATATTTCGCATTCGGTAAGAATGTGAATTCCACAATTCCAACAATTTAACCGAGTCATGACAGTGCCCCCGGGGTGCTGTTCCGCCTTGGGCTGAGTTGGCTTGCTTTTGGTTTTACAAAAAAACCCCTTTCCCTCATGTGTTCTCACCAGTCTCTCCCTGTTCAAGCACCCAGGGGTTTGAGATCGTCTCACTATGGTCTCACCTATCTCACCAAGTTGAAATTCAAACTTTCATCAGTTTTCAAGGAGAAAAGCTTTGGCATCACCCTTCTTTCCTTCCTTTTCTTCTGGTTTTTGGTAATGTATTTCTCTGTGCCACACTTACATGGCAACACCAATCCGAGTTTAACACGAGTCGTGGTGTGCCAGCATCGCCTGGACCCCTGTGCTTTTCCCAGTAAGGCTGTATGGGATCGCTCAGCCGTTCCCCAGTCTTCTGGCTCTGGCCAATTTAGCTGTGGAACAAGCACAGACCCCCTCTTTCCAAGCGTGCAGAACATCTTCTGGGGGTGGGAGGGAGGAACACAAAGCCAAAGGGCTCCTGTGTCTGTCAGGACAGCATGTATGTCCTGAGTAGAGTTCTGTTTCACTGCAGATCACGGTGTTTTGGTCAACATGAACTGTAGGAGGTCTCCTGGGGAGATGGTACCTTCCAACCCAAATCATTTTGTGCTATTCCCTATCTCGTTTCTCCTTTGCATCCCTTCATTCTCCAAATGGAGTGTTTACTGTCAGTCTGCGGGAATGGGCATCTTCTAAATAAGGTGCTGATGCTGTCTTGGTACAGCCATGGGATCCTTCCTCTTTACAGATTCCAGTGAAACTGGGATCAAGCCCTTGCATTTCATTCACAGTGCTAGGCCTGGTTTTCTTTGGGTAAACAGACAGAGAGGGCAGTTTTAAGAAGCCGTTTTATTTAAATGTCGTTTATACTGAGGAAGATCTTTGAGGTATTTCTCTTTCGTCCCCTACCCTACCACAAATCCCATCTGTCTTGTCATCTGTTGCTGGACATGACACTTACAAGAGAAACACATGATTCCATGATTCCAAGAGCAAAATATTTACTTCTCTAGTTCCTTAAAACCCTCCAGGCAACTCACCACAAGTCCTTCACCCTTTTAATTGTGGCCGTGAGACAAATCAGACAGCAGTCAGAGCCTCAGGACAAAGCTAGGCTAAAACCATAGGCCATGATGTCTGAGCCCATTTGCTATTGTGCTAACAGCGTGTGGAGAAAGCATGTTTTGAAAACTTCTCTAAAATCCTGAGCTGCTTGGGAATTTTGAGTCGGCCGAGTTTCCTCTTAGGATCCGCAGGATTTCGTACACGATTATGCTCTGCCGTGCACAGGAAACCCAAGGTGATGCTCTGCAGTGGTGGTTCCCACACAGCTCCCATATATCACACTGACTGTGCCAGCCCTAAAAGCAGAGCTGAGAAACATCCAGTGAATTCGAAGCATTTTATAAATAGCACCAAGTGAGCACCGGACTGGTGAAACAGCTCTATGTGAATATACCCGTTTTACAGACAAAGAAGAGAAGGGAAGAATAATAGGAATACTTTTCCAGAAGCCAAACAGTACTCCAGTGAAAGCGCTGGCATCCTCCCTCAGCCACTTGACCACATTCTGGCTCCGGTTCAGGGAGGCATTACTAATCAGGAAAAATGCTCATGCACTGGCTTAATTTCAAGCATATGCTTAAGTTTCACTGAAACCAATTAGGCTTAAGCATGTGCTTAAGTCTTGTCCTGAACCAGGTTCAGTTTGCAGATAGGCAAAATGCGAGGTTCTGCTGTGATACAGTTTTCCACCCCCAGTGGGTTGTATTTAGGTTTTATAACTTTATAAGATTATAATATAAAATGCATCTCTTCCCACAGAGCTGTTCTCTTGGGAATGCCTTATTCCGAGTGAGTTAAAAGCACCACCAACTTGATCTGCACACAAACGCAAGAAAAATTGATTTGCTAAATACAACCATTTTGTTTGCTTTTCAAAGAATGCTTATTCCTTTAGTGGCTAACCCAGAATCCATTCTGTGTGCTCTCAGGAGAGAAAAATGCTAAAGAAACACTGGTTTTCCCTGTTAATGAAGTCGGTGTGGAAAAGTATAACTCGCTTACGCAGATTATATTGATGTGTTCCTTTTCGTCCATTTCTTTCCAGTCCGAACATTCCTCAGAAAATATCAAAGGTTTTATGTCATCTCTAAATGAAGCAATGTGTAATGCTCCATGACTTCAGGCCCTGATCTTATCCCTGTGAATGGGTGACTAACTGAAACATTAGGATTATAAATGGGAATGATAAATTCCGGCCATAGGAGGCAATAACATGCAACAGATTAAGCAATCTAGCTCTGGAGAAGAGCTGCTCTGCAGTAACTGATTTGGTGCAAAATGTAATATGTGCATTTTCTCCTCCATTTATGAAGAAGCAGATGTGTGACTCAACTTCGCTTTTTTCCAAAGTCAATCTGCCTGGAGGAACACAAACAAGATTTGTTTCCAACACAGAATTTTACAGTATTTCCCTGTTGGTTGATGCTTTTTTCCTTTGAAAGTGAGAAGTGGGTCTGAATGTGCAGCACACAGCCCGTGTGTAGCACAACCTCGCTGGCAGGCTCTCACTCCCAGGAATCTTTCCTCTTAATTTTACCAACAACTTACTTTGCGGGCAGTTTCCAGTTCTGCCTTTCCCTCATTTGCCGCCGTGGCTCTTGTACAAATGAGCGCTGGAGCAGCTGGGCAGTGTTGGCCACTGCCGCTGTCCCAAGGCTCGACCCACTCCGTGCTGATCTCAGGGATGAGCCGCCCTTCCCGGCCCTGCCATTCCTGCTTTCCTGAGTGCTCGTGCAGCCCCCTTGCTCAGGGACTTTGGGCCGCTCCTTGGGATGCAGCACGCACCGGAAAGCTGGAGAAAAGACCCTGTTTTGTCTAGTTTCTGTGCTGAGGAGCTCTCTGGAAACGCTTGTGGTTAATCGATACAGACAGACGGGATAAGAGCGAGGGGAAGAGATCACAGGCGGGGATTTTTTAGGTTTTTCTATGAATGAGTATTTTTGTCTTGAAGATGAATTGTGAATAATTCCTTCCTCCTGCCCAAGAACTCTACAGAGCAGTTAATTTGTGTCTCTCTCAAGATAGAGGAGCTGCTCTGATGTGCTTCACCAGGGGCTGAGTTCACAGAGTGACATATGAGTGACAGCCACTTCACGCTGCTCTTGAAATAGTGATGTGCCCTACCTACAGATTTTAGGTCTGGAACTGAACTTTTCCGGCTTGAAAGGACGCTTGCATCTGGTGGGGTTGGGATGGAGTATTTGAGGGGAAAAAGCAGCCACACAATTTGGACACAAGCCAACAGCTTTTGGGTTGAGGATGCATCCAGCTTGGAGTCTTGTGTACAATTAAGTAAGACAAAATCCCTAGGAATTCCCATCATGTCAAATATTTACATTCTGGAGGCTTTTTTTCCTTTTTTTCTCTTTCCCCGTGGAGTTTGATCCAGATTATAAAAATTCCCCTTTCTGTTGAATGTGTCAAAATGCAGTGATTGCGTTGCCAAAGTGTCTGTGCTCCCAAACAATGCAGACTTTTACTGCTTCTGCCAAAAGTAGCACTAAGGCTTCACTGAGATATTGAAGCTTCTGCTGCAATAAACACACACACAGAGCAGTTAGAGAGTTGAGAATGGAGTTATACTGTGCATATTCTATATCTATATAATATGTAGCTATAGACTGCACTGACACCTCTGGAGTCTCTCTGTGGTTATGGGCAAGAGCAAATCTGTCCCTTATGTCCATTACCTCTAATAAAAACACAGTTATTTTTTAGTTTATTGTATTCTCTAGGATAATAATGTCATGTTTGTTTGAAGTGTGGTTCAGTCTGGACTGCCCTTGCTCGGAGGGCTCTCCAAAGGCTTTGCCAGTAATTAGGCCTCTTAGGGCAGCGAGACCAAACTTGGCTCATCCTGCACGTGAGTCCAAAGGAGCCCTGGGAGAAGGGGGCACGCAGGATCACAGAGCAAAGGCACGGCAGAGCTGGGCTGAGGGGGAACATCCCCAGCTCCTAATGACTCTACTAAAGAGGCACCCATGGGGCAGCCTCACACAGCTGCAGCTGCCAAATTAGAGGTTTAACTAATAGCAGTGGGTCTTGCCATCCAATATTTTCCCATTTTCCTATGAAGACACACAGGAACTGCATTTTAGGAAGCACCAGAGCGAGCAATTGTGAAGGAGTTGGCTGTGCCTGCTCACCATATCCAGCCCTTCAAGACGCTAAGAATTATCCAATGGTGAGTCTGCTCCAAAAAGAGCCCTGAACACTAATAATGTGTCTGTGCACTCCGGTGCATGGTGAGGTACCTGGAAATCCAGGGCTGATTTCCATGGCCTTTGGGCTGCTTCTGGTACTGCTCTGCTCCTTCGCTGGGGGCTTCCCTTTCCCTGTGTTTATTCCCTCTGTGTAGTTTCAGGGTTTCTGTGCTTAAACTTTCACTAATGCATTTCAAGGACCCTGGTACTGTGACGTGTAAAACCTTTGCATATGGTGATGCCATAGTGAAGGGGCCGAATTTATCCATCAGACTTAAGTCTTATGGTTTACTAGATTAGCAGTAAAATATTATTTGAGTGGGAATCCCTCTGCTTTGTCACATGTTCAGAAGCCTCTGACTTGCACAGCGGGTGTTTAATCACCAAGTTCCCATTTGACTTGGTCTGGGGCTTTGTTTGTGACAAACTTGACTGTGGGAGATCTGTAAGAGGCATTTAACCCTGTGTGTAGGACATGTTGATGCCAGGGATGAGAGGCTCCTGTCTCAGAATAAATTGGCTGCGGGGACCTGGGGAACCTCCCTGGCAGATCCCAGCTGTGGGTCTCACCCTGGGTGTTTGTGTTTGTGTTCCACCCTGAGCTCCTGAGCCTGGGAATTCTGCTGACATCGCTCAGCAGCTCGTAGTATGCCCATGGTTTGCAGCGGATCCACGTGTGCCAAATTCATCCACAAACACTTGTTAGGAAGGTGATTGCACTCCCCAAACCCTGCACAATCTCACCTGTCCCTTCTGCCACACACAGCCAGATGTTTTGGGGTTTCTCTTCCCAGGGAAGGCTCCGGTTTAGGCAAATCTCCCTGTAAAGGTCACAGGATGGTTCAGGTTATACCAAGACACGTATGTGGCACACAGGGACTAAGACCAGCAGTTGTGGCTCTGTCTAGAGCTCCGTGACCGAGGCACAGGGTGTGCAAACGTTCCACATCCTCCCTCTGTGGGAAGGTATAGGATGGATGTTGGATCTTTTGTTCCAGCTGATAGGCAGGCTGGAAATCACCCTGTGTGTGGAATGAATAAAGGCTGGCTTGAAAATGTCCAGCACACTCCTGGGTAAATTGCAAAGCTCAGCTGGAGCAAGAAAACCTTGTCTGGGCTCACAAACTGCCCTGGCTGGGCTGAGCATCACCAGGACCAGGGTCCGGGCCCTACCCCACAGGGCACTTGTATGGCAGCACAGAATCCATGGGTTTCAGGAGGAGCTTCCCCGAGAGCTCATTCAGTGCTGTTATGAAGAGGCAAATCCCAAATTTCTTAGTGAAGCAAGCCCACGGTGACTGCCAGAGTGAATAGTGAATAATGTATAGGAATAGACGTACATGTGTGTGTGCATGCAAAGGTCTTCAGGATTTAGCTGAGTGTTCACACATTCCCTAAGCCAATAACATCTGTTGTTATGGGAAATGAGGTAAGTGACAGAATTACTGTCCTTATGGCGGGCGACAGGCGAGGCCAATGTTCCCATGCTGTAATTCCCTGTTCCAGTCGCCGCCTCAACAATGGCCTGGGAGAGAGAGAGAACATGAACAAAGGGTGTTCGGTTTTATTTGAAGAATTTGTCTGAAAAATAGTTGGATTCGGATGAAGCTCTGCTTGGAAAACTTGAGTGAAATCAAAAGACCCGTGTCCTGAGCTAAGGGCTGAGAGTTTGCTGCTGAGCAAACCCGGCCGGGGCTCCCGCGGTCAGTGCTGGCACAGCCCTGCAGCGCTGACCCTGCTCCTTTTCCCCTTTCCCCATTTCTACCTCCCCTTTTCCCTTCCTCCCTTTTCCCTTTCTCTTTTCCTTTCCCTTTTTCTTTTTTATTTCCCTTTTCCTTTTTTTCCTTTTCCCTTTTCCTTTTCCCACTTCCCTCTCCCCATTTCCCTTTCCCCATTTCTCTCTCTCCATCTCCCTCTCCCCATCTCTCCCCTCTCCCCAATTCCCTCTCCCTAATCCCTCTCTCGCCATCTCCCCCAT